>CM073774.1:47893554-48150877 GCA_037158775.1 Hetaerina titia | reverse complement strand
GGAGCCATGTTTGCTCTCAGTGAAGAATAAACACAATCACCTGGTAAATTCAGAGGCTCTTTAGTCACTTTTCTGTTACAATCCTGATGAGTTTCTGCATCAATACATAAGTGTAGAGGAAATGGATACGTATACTGCTACAAAAGTCAAAGGCACAGTACAAACAATGCGTTTCTAAAGGTAATTTGGCTCCAAAGAAGGCAAAAACGGTGGAACAGACAAGTGATGGCCGTGGTTTTGTGGGATGCAGGTGGAATCATCTGCTCAATTACTTGCAAAAAGGGCAAATGATTAATGGAGAGTATCATGCATTGCTATTGCACTGGTTGAGCAAAGAAATCAAGAGAAATGTCCTCATATGATGAAGAAAAGACTTTTCTTCCATCAAGACAATGCAGTGGTTCACACTCGTGCAGTTTTGCTGGAAAAATTATGGATTTAAAGTTCCAATTATTAAAACATCCACCATATTCACCAGATTTGCTGTCAGTGACTGCTGTAATTTCCAAACTCGAAATAATGGCTTGACGGATAACGATTCATGACGAACTACGAGGTCATGGCAAACTGATGCCTATTTTGAGGACCTTCTGAAGTCTTACATTTTGGATGGCCCAAAAAATATAAATGCTGGGAAAATTGAATCTAGCTAAAGAGAGATTATATTGAAAAATAAAAAAATCTCCCCCAAAATAGTCTCTGGCCCCCTACCACCACAAAAACCCTTAGAATATGGCTTCTTTTTAGAAGTCTTGAGAATATAACTTTTATAGTATTTAATTTATGAAAATATTACCCCCGCTGTTACACTAGTAAAAATAGATTCTGCTTCCCTTTGGAACTCATGTTTGAACCAAACCGACAATTGAATTTTATGTTCAGAAAATTAATGTGGTGAATAATCTTTCACAGGTACTCCTCATAGTTAATGTGGCCACATACTGATCCTTTACCCACCACTATCTGGGTGTGAATGCACTAATCCAAAACAACCCAGATATTATAGCCCTTGGAGTCCCCTGCAACCAGTTTGGAATGGTAAGCATTGAATATGCATGAAAAATTCTGGAGAAAAAAGCATAAACAATTGCACTATGAAATAACTACACAAATATAAGGATAAATATGTAACACATTCAGTTTGAGTCTTGGTTAACTTTCAGTCTGCAATGGTACTTTCATCATTGAACCTGTTTTTATAAAAAACATCAGATATAATTGTTAAATGATGTAATGAGCTAAGGTACAAGTAAATAATTTCAATTTCAGCAAGAGCCAGGAGCAAATGCAAGTGAGATACTAAGTGGAGTAATGCATGTGCGACCTGGAAAGGGATTTGTTCCAAACTTCCCTCTGACAGCTAAGATCGAGGTTAATGGGGCACATGAACATCCACTTTTCACATACTTGAAGGTATGAAATTTGAATGAGAGAAGGTAGTGTTCATCTTTTGTGACAACCTGTGTAAACTACACTTGAACCAGTCTTACAATTTTTCCTTTGAATTTCTCCACAGTCGCAATGCCCTCCAACACGCGAGAGCTTCGCTGATAAAAACAGACTATTTTACACACCAATGAAGAACTCTGATATCCGCTGGAACTGGGAGAAGTTTTTAATCGACAAAAATGGAATACCACGAGTAAGATATGACCCCAGCACAGAGCCTCACATGATTCAAAATGATATCACCCAGCTTCTGCAGGAACGCCATAACGTACAGCCCCATTACTTCTCTCGTGGCCATTAATGTTTCTACATTACATTCCGAAATGGTGCAGTGATGCTACATTGAATTCTTCATAAATTTTAAAAACTCTGGGAGACTTCCTTTTCAAAATGATGCTACATTATCATAGGTTTATGATGTCATTAAGATCACGGAGATGGCAGAGCTGAGTGTTTGTAAAGCAAAACTCGGCCATCTCAACAAGCCAATGAACACAACATTCCTGCATTTTATTAAATTAGATTTAGCAGTCTTGATCATTGATATATGAAAAAATACAATAACTTGTAATACCTTAAAGAAATGTAAGGGAAGTTGGTGGAAAGATAGCAGCAGTTTGTTGTCACCAATCCTTGGCCAAAGCCAGATGAGATGATAGCCCTCTTCAACTAATGACGGACTAGCCATAAACCAGAGGCCACTGGTGGGCTTGCCCTGATGACAGACCCATTGTCTCCACTCAAAGCTCTTTAGTGCATTCAGCTTGGAGAAGGGGACCTGGTTCGCCCTGAGGAAGGCCACATCAAAGAAGAGCCAAGGCCTGTGATTTGTGACATGCGGTGGGTAATTCAGAATGTAAATCTTATTAGCAAATAAAATGAATTACAAAAAATTGCCTTTATTTCCACATTCTACACATACAGACTCGTGCCATTTTCCAAGTATAAAAGTAAAAAAAAAATTATTTTTGAGAAACACATAGGAGAAAATATAGATCTTTGAAGGACTAAACCCCATGTCAGGTCTTGAAAAAAGGATATTAGCACCCTCAAGATGAAGCCAGGTATTTCAATGGATCTTAAACTAAGTTGAACAACATCACTGGACTATTGCACTGTACATTCTGTCTGCTCCCTTTGAGAAGCTGATATAAGTGCAAAATTAATTAAAATAAAACAGAAAAATAATACAAAATGACAGGAAATGAGAAGGTAGCATAACCTATAACTAATTTTCAACGAGGTGTACTTTTAAAAAGTTAAATGTAGACTGTAAAAATAATACTTATTTAGATAAAATGACAGGGTGAAACTCATAGTGGAGTAAGAGATAAATCTAAATGCTTGAGCAAAACTTGAAAACAGAATGTAATTATGCATTAAAAATGAAGCACTCATCTGGCATCAATCATTGCATATAGATTTCAATGCTTTTTTAAAAGTTAAATCATACCACCATATCTCAAAATTAACAATTTCACCATTACACCACTATGACATCTTCCCTGACAAAAACAAGTTAGTTAAAAGATACAAGTGAAGTCAAACATCACACACTCCATTTTTCTATGTACATGATATGTGCAAAAGATATGAGATGCAGGAACTTATTTCCTACAAAGTGGTCTAGGGTTCTCTTGCAGGTAGATTGGCTTTATTTATGCCTTTAAAATATGGATGAGCAATCGCAGCCTTTGCTGATATCCTTTGCACGGGGTTATAAATAAGCATACTCTGCAACAAAAAATATTTAAATATTTTTAGTATACAAATCATAAAATAATATTCATAGATAGGCTGCCGTTAATAAACAAAAAAATATAAACCGATCAAAAAGAAATAAGGAGATAAATCAGGAAATGCAAAACATAAATGTGAACTATGAGTCCCACCATAATTATATTCCCTCACGAGACATCTTAAAAATCAATCTAATATGTCTACTATCAATCTAATATGTCTACTATATTTTATATTTTCCATCAGCCCAAGCAGGTAACTTGTATGCATACATAAGACAATAGATATTAGTTGCAACTCTTGGCTCAGTGTACTCTGGTGTTGTGCCCACTGAGCCTATTGAGAAGTATAAGATGACTTATCAGTAAGTGCGTGAAAAGAAAATCACGGTATGACTTTTTGTATAAGTGGGAATTTCGTGGTTTTAATAACATGATTAACATTAAGGAATAGGATTTTATAGAACCACTTTTGTCCGAGTCCTTTTTAACACGAAGATCTCCAAGAGAATGATTTTTTGGGACTACAAAATCTCATTTCTGAGGATTCCACTTTTGAATTGAAAAATTGTGTCAGCTTCACCCATCTGCGTAGAAAGGAGCCATAATGTTGCAACATTTTACAAACAAAATTTCAATCTTTCCTGAGTAAGGAATAATCATTAACATACTCCTTTACCATCCCCATTACATAATTTTTAATTTAATATACAACATTAAATGATTCTTTCAGCAATTCTGACATATCCTTGAGTTTCTCCACAGTTGAAACCTATTTAGCTAAATTGCTTTTTTGCACCAAAAAACCGTGGATTCACTATATTTTATTAAAATTCTTAGGGCAGCTTTCACGGCAAAATTTACAACAATTGCTCATGCTATAGTATGGGATTCATAGAAATACTGAATTTGGAATTAATGTTTGATCAATTCTTAAGTTTACACAATTGCTCAAGCCCAAATGAAGCAAATTATAATGATACAGCATTTTGAATCTCAAAGAACTACAGAAATAAAATTATATACCTGCAGGAGGTCCAATCCATCCGAATCCAAGTTTTTCACATGTGTGCTCAATGTGTTGTTGGTCCAATTTGGGAAGGTAGCTTTGTAATCTGGGAGCTGACTGACTCCAGGCCAAATTGCTTCCGTGGGCGTTCTTAAGACCCTATGATTGCAAAAAACATGCATGCAAATCAATGTCAACATATCTGTTCTCAAAATAATTCCTTCCGCATGTTTTTCAACAATATTGTCAAAATATTAGTAGTTTGAGCGCACAAAAGATGACAAAAATCAAATAACACTATTCTTAGTGTTAGAAAAGGCATGAGATGGTTTGTAACCATATAATTTTAATGAACATGCTTCCAATTGAGTAAAACTACATTCCAGGTTCCCAAAAGCATCCTTTTAAAATGATGAAAACATGGGAGAAAGTTAATCATAGAATTCTTCAGAGACATTTCAAACCCTACTTAGATGCTCCGTGGAGTATGCTGTCCATTGGATGATGGGATATTAAATAGTTAATCTCTAAGCATCTTTTGTTTAAGAAGGCAAATGCTAATGGCAGATCTCTCTCCATTCCTGGAAATCCTACTCCCATCAAATTACTTGCCCAGCCCCAATGATTTCAGTTGTTGGTTAACTCCCCTAGAAACAAGCATCTATTGCATAGATGCTTGTTTCACTGTCAGGTTATTTTACTGTGTGTTTACCAAGCAGTAAATGTGTGTATGTATAAAAAATATGGTTGCAATAGCCATGGGGTAGAGTGATGGATTACTGATTGGAGGGCTCAGTTTCAATTCATGGGTTTCAACAATTCTCTCTGGCCACACTCAGCTCCACCCAAGCTGTGTGATTTTTCAGGTACCAGATCTTCCTGGGAAACCATAACCGGCACGGAAGGAACCGGCCCCCCTACTCGTGTGTGAATTTCATACACTGTCGGCTTCGTACTGGGTAAACTCGACCATCATCTACCAAATGCCCCTTTGATTGATTACTGTTTTATATAAAAAATATAATATTGCAATAAGCACACAAAATGGAATAATAGCTACCTGAAAATTCTAAACAACTGGTCAATTTCGGAGTCTCCTTGGAACAATGGGCGCCGGGAAGCCATTTCAGAGAAGATACATCCTACTGACCATATGTCAATTGGACAGGCATAGCGAGATGTACCCAGTAAAACTTCAGGACTCCTATACCATAGAGTTACTACCTAAAAAATAGATGAAAATAAAAGTATTAATAAAAAAATTTATATCTATTATAAATTCTATACAGATTATTGCAGTTACAAAATAGCATCAAAACATTTAAAAAAATAATAAAAGACAGTGGTTCCAAGAGCATTCACATAATAAAAATACTATTGGGATAAAAAAATCAACATTTCTAATGTAGCCTATTGCAACATATTGAATGTTTCATAGTTATTCATAAACTTTTAACCCACATTAATCCGCTGTGACTCACTTTTCCTACCTTATTTCAATTTATACCAATAACCATCTTTCCTCCTTTACCATGCCCATTACTTCTTTGCTTATTTTTCATTTTGTCCTTCCTGTTTTTTCTATTTTTCTCCAGAACCTCATCTTATGAGTCTCCAATCTATGAATATTATCTTGAATCATTCAAAGACTATCAAATTATCATAGCCAACACACAAGCCCTTTCGTTATACAAAGTCACATCCATTTGGGGAGTTTAATATAATTATTAAAATAAAAATATTTTTTTAAATTATAAATAAAATAATGATGATAAAAAAGGATTATTTTTATCAGCATTATTCATTCAACTACAGGATGTGAAGTCCAGTGAGTAGAGCCTGGGACTAGTAGTAATAATAATAATATTTTTATTGTCCGCTGACCATACATGTCATGTAGGTAAAAGTCTTCAAACTAACAGAAAAGTCCTAAATACAGGTACATTTCAACACCATGAACATGCTTCAAAAGAGCATATACATTACTGTATGTAATAAAAACACAATGCATTACAACTGCTATTCTTTTAAAAATTTATTCCATGAATATTAACAATTAATTAGAAGTTGTTTGAGTGTTATGTTGAAATAATATAATTTATCATATTTGCAATGAGTGAGGTAATGCATTATATAATTCCTTATACCCATTGCCATTGGGGTTTTATATGAAATTGCTGATTTATGGTAACTTGTGTGATGCTGTGAACATTTTGTAACCGAATATGAGTTAATATAGCTTGCACGAAAGAAATGGATTTTATTTTTAACGAAGACAGGCATGGCAAATATATACATAGATGGAAATGTTAAGAACATTTAATTTTTTTGAAAAAGGGTCTACATGGTGAATCCCAGAACACCATTCCATGGTGCCCAGAGGACAAAATTACAACAATACAAAAGTTTGAATACCTCTATTGACACTGTGTTATGCAGGAACCAAAGTGTACATCACAAGGTGGAGTTTTGAAAACAGATTAGTAAAATGAATCTTCCAGGCACCAGTTAGTTGAACATGTAGACCTAAAAACTAAGCATTGGATTCACAAATAATTCTGTCATTGTTAAGATTTAAATTAACATTATCCTCTTACAATATTGCCTGAATAAAGGCAAGGAGCCATGTCTTTGTGCAATTTAAGTGTTGCCATAACACAAGTTCCGGTCTAAAATCTTTTGCATTTCAACCAGAATCATTTGGCTACTGTTATCAGAAATTATAGAGTTTGAATCATCAGTAAATATTGTGGAATTAATGCTTTGATCATAGTGACCCAAATGGCTGGGAAAAATCCCTAGCACTTTCTTAACCTTTGGCAACATCAGCCATACCCAAGCTATGTGTTTTTCCAGATTTGTGTATGAAAATGGCATACACGACTTTGCATTACCAGCATATTTATTGTTGCCTGGTTTCACTACAACTAAGCATCATTGGTACTAATCCAGAAAATGCTACTGTGAAGTGAAACTAGTCGACAAAAATCTAATCTGTGGAAATACAAAGCCTTGCGTGTCACTTTCATACAATTAACATAATTTCCTGGGAAAACATAGGTGGCACAGGGAAAGGGAATGGCCCTCTTACCCTGAAGTGTAAATTTCACACAAAATTGGGCTTAGTGCTAGGTGAGCTCAACCCTCACCTATTAAACCAGCCTTTACGTTGATACTTGTGGTTTTTTATGCACAAGTCAACAGATATTAGATAATTCAAGAAGTAACTCATCTTTCTTGATATTAATCAAGGACAGAGAGCACTGAGGCCTAAAATGAAATCAGATCTGAAAGGAAATTTATCTATACATACATCAGACAATGCTGAAATTTCCACTTACCTCATGAGTGTATATTCTAACAGGTATGCCAAAGGCTCGCCCAAGTCCAAAATCAGCAATTTTAATTGTGCCTTTTCCATCAATCAATAGATTTTGAGGCTTTAAATCTCGATGCAAAACCCTTCTCTGATGGCAGAACAGGATTGCTTGCAATATCTGTCAATGGGATTAAAAAAAAACAAATTCAAATCAACGTCAAAAACTTTCAATGCAATTACATAAGAGCCCACATTTTGCAACTTTGAAAATTCCATGAAAGAAAAAAGATAACAGATAGGGATGTGAGTAACCTTTAAATGAGATGATGTAGCCATGAGCTTCTAACAACTATTCTCAGTGGGAATAGTTTACACCATTTTGTGACATTATCGGCTGCACAGATCTTAGAAATAAGCACAATCACCTTTCTTTAGATCCTATAACATTTACTATACATTGGACTTTTTATTCATATTTTTATCATTTCCATTATAGTGAGCCTTTTATTGTAACTGTCCTAAATTCTTTTGTGACACAAACCATAACATATGTTCCTCATGCAATACCCCACTCAAAATTCCCAGATTGGTATAACTGTCAACAATTGCAACTTCGATTTTCAAAATTGCATAATTTGCAAATTAAACTCGCAGATAGTACTTTATAAAGGATTTTTACAAAGGTAAAAAGTATGTTTTGGGTTGTGAAATACTTAACTCTGTTGCGTTTTAATATTTAAAATCTAGAATTTCCATGGAACCAAAGTGAAAGTAATAATTTACCCTTGAGGTCAAAAACCCTGAAATTCTCTTTGGAAATAGAAGCTCCCACTCAAAATGTTTTTCACAAAAATTAGGAAATTGCCGATTACCTTTTGTTGGGCCTAATAATATGGCTATTGTTCATTGAGGGTGTGATGTTGTTTTCATTGTTTCATTTTCACTCAACTTTGCAGATAGAATATTATTATGAACTATATTATGCTCACTCAGATGATTCGAAAATGTTCTTACGCCATAGTTAATCCCAAGTTAACTGCCAAAACGCCTACGATTACGTTGCTTTCTTTTCTTGTAGTTAAAATTTCCTGAGGTCAAACCAAAAGCATGAATTAATGCTGTGAACGTGTTAACTCTAAAAAATTCTGCAATGACCTTAACTATTTCGTCGCATTATAAAAATGCCAGGAACTTTGTTGATTAACAGTTATAAAAACTGATTCGTTTGATTTTGCGCATCAATTTGATTGGTTGGCGCCACAATGTTGGCATCCAATCGGTTAGCTCAATTTCATAACTCAAGTAACTTCTACTTCTGGTGGAATTGTAGAACTTATCGACAATACTACTTATAGTAGACTGTCCTAAAGTTAAAACTCCTGGTTATTTGCTAACTCATTTTGCTCGATTGCGGAATTCTTTTGTGACAATATTCAACACATTTAAGGATTTATGTTTATATATTAAGTAATATTTATATTGACTTGTAATATGGTTGTAGCAATTATCAAAATGAATGATGTACTATTTTATTAACTCTAATCGTATTTATGTTTGCTAATTAATGCAGCTGGAGCAAGTCATCTCCAAAGTTGATTGCCAACTGGAAATTCGGAGCAAATCGAATGCAGGACATTATTTCTCCCTCCTTAAAATTAAATGTGTCTAACAAGGACGGTTTATTAATTAGGTTACTGAAATACATCAGCATTACCAGATAATGTAGCAGGGTGAAGATATTTTTCTTAAGGACGATTGAGATTTCTAGTACCATTAGGTTTTGTTGCCTGATATATTCGCCAAACCTGTGACTGAATGTAGACATTTAGAAATGAAAACGTACTCGGAAAACAACGAAGTTGATTATTAATGTTGCTGTGAAAAAGACCAATACATAACATCCACAAAGAACGTCACGGAAGTAAAATGAATGAAGAAAGCCAGATAAGGTATACATAAAAATGGAAAAATGTAACTTTCAGCAAGAAATGACCCTTGTGAAATTTTGGCACACTTCACGTCAACGAGTTAGACATTTCCATCGCTTCGCAATCGGTGATGCACTCCAGTATAGGCAAATAAATGAAAATTACCATAGGATCAAAAGGGTAAATCTTACATAAGTTAACCGGTTGCATTAAGCGCGAAGTTATTTCAAATAAAATGTCTAACACATTACTGGTTTTCATCCACAGGTAAACCAATACCCATTTCTCTAATACCGTTGGAATTAGGCAATGATTGCGCATACCTGGTAAAGATACGATTTCACAGTCTCAGGTTCAAGATATTCTCCTTTAGGGATTGTGTCCATATGTCTCTTGAGATCCATAGATAAAAATTCAAAAATCAAGTACAGTTTGGATTCTTCCATAACAACCGCTTCCAGGCTAATCGAAAAAAATTATTTGCATATAAAATTAGATATATTATACTAAAAAAACACCGCCGCAATTTTAGATAGCCTCGGTATTATCTTATGAACACATACCTGACAATATTCGGGTGCTGTAATTCTTTCAATAAAGATATTTCCCGAATCGCGGTAGATGGTACTCCTTCATCTTCGTTTTCCAATCTAATTTTTTTCATAGCCACCATATGGCCAGTCAGCTTATGCTTTCCTTTATAAACAACACCATACGTACCTGAAAGTAAACAATCGAGTAGGCAATAAATTATACTTCCTCCATGTACAATATTATATAGTCCGGTTATACGGTATACATTAAAAAAAGCTTACCTTCTCCAATTTTCTCAATTTTAACATACTCGTCCATTACAGCAGACTATTATTATCTCCAAAGGAAGAAGTGAAAATGCTCGCACAAGAACCAAAATCAACACGTGTAATTAACGTCTTCCGAAAATGTACCGTTTCTAATTTCAGAGTTTAAACATAGTATGAGATATTAACTCCCGCGTACTACGGTGATGATAATGGTTGCAAAATATGATAGACGTTAATCTATTTATCACAACGGAGACGAATATAACGAACTTCTAAACAACTTCCATAAGCAGCTGCCAATTTCAAACGATTTCAAACGTTACCTACGGTCGAACTGACTGGCCAAATCCATTGTCCAATGAAATTCAAGTATTCAAAATTCTAACAGAACAACATCGTTAACCAAATTATTGTCGTTCATTTGTCACGATTTCGTCAAGAAAAAGTGAGAACAGGAAACGTCGGAGATGTAATTTTTGTTAGGAAAAGTGTGAAATGTTTTGACCTGTTTAAGTTAATATGAATTGAGCACGAGAAACTATATGTATTGCTGATGCAACTCGCTAAACTCAGCTATGATGACTACTCTTTTTGAGCCAGATATCGTACGCTATGGTTGTTCCTGCGGAGCTTTGAAACCAATACATCGCCTTTATTTTTGTAGACATTGTTTGAAAATAAGATGCGTATACTGTGTTTATCATGAGGTATGATGTTTCTCTTATCGTATTTTTTATCAGACGTGGTGACCATTTACCTATTGATTTCGCGTATAAAGCTCCCACATGCCGTGTTTTGACAAGTATTATTTTGATCGTACCCTTAAAATTAACCTTAAAGCCTATATTCGTTTGACATCAGAATATCCTTTCTCATAAATTTTCGTACTGTTGGAAAACAAATTTAGTGGTATTTGTTTCAATATGGCAACTACTCCATTCTTTAGGTTGACGCTCATTACTGCAGTAACTGTCAAGAAAACTCAGCAGCTACTGATGCAAGACTTAAGAAAAACAGGTTTGATTGTTTTTTCCCTAAGAAATTCCATTTCTTGTGTCGATCTTATTAAATTTAATTTCGTTGTCAATTATATTTTGTTATGAAGGTTTTGTGCATCATATGTTACTTATTTTATTCGTATCAATAGGTGTCCAACCTGCTATGACTGTCCAAGCTGCCTCAGTAACGTCTCTACGAGGTTGACACCAGTTACAGGACCCAGTCCGGATAATCCAAATATCTCTGTTGCCCGTAAAGCGTATTATCGGTCTTGTGGATTTTGTCGTTGGTCATCTAGAGATGCTGGCCTTCCAGATCAATTTGTTGGTAAGCACATGATGTTACACGGAGAGTATTATTATTTCCTGTCCCATATCGGAATGAGAGATTATGGTTAAAATTTAAGTTCGCTTGATGAACATTTTAGTGTAGAAAACTTGATTGAGAATAGTGATATTAGGGTGCTTATTTGGGAAGAATCCTTGAAGAAATAAACTGATTTTACATGGATGGTGGATTGGCACTAATTATCATGGATTGGTAGTAATTATCTTGCTCTTTCATCAAACTATTTTTCTCGTTCATGTTCCCAAAAGAGTATGAACTCTGATATCCAAAATTGTTTTTTTTATTTTAATAGTCATGTTTACATTATTCAGTTAATTAATTTATGGTATTTTTGTTCTTATAAGTTCTCTTGGGCATATACGGGTAGCAGAGAAAGATCCTTCATTGCCCTCATGGAATTGAATATTTCCTCAGATTGTCAACCTTTTGGAAGTTGAATAATTGGAAAAACTCCAGTAGCCGCAGACAATTGGAAGTTATCTAAGCAGATTAGCCTGGCTAGAAATATAGAATAGGTTTTCGATATTTATCACCATTTTTTTATAGTAAAATTTTAGGATTTACTAATTTAGACATATTTAAAAATCTCCAGCAGACAAATCCACCTCAGGATTTTATAGTGGCTACATCAGGAAAAATCTATAGAGTTTCTGTGAAAGGCTATTATAAAACTAAGTGCTGGGGGACAGATCAGGTGACAGCAGCCAGCAATGGATTTAGGGAATTATGTTCATTAGAAAAGGAAGGATGATCCTGGTTTCATTAACTACTTCCAGAGCTATAAAAAAGGGTATAAGTTTTTACTGCTTCGTACAAGGAAATCATATTATAATAAAGACACCAGCCTGTCTGAGAATGTCATGAAAACATCATGGCAAGTAGCTAATAGTGTAACCAGGGGAAAGGTATGCAGGAAAGGAAATTTAACATTAAAAAATGGGGAGGGGGTCAGTCTGTCTTATCCAAAACCAGTAGCAGAGGTTGCACTTAATTACCTAACTAATGTGTCTCAATAAAATGGAATAATGAATATGTTTTGATGCACGGTATTGCCAGCATGTGATGTCCTCCATGGTTCTCTCTCCTGCAACTGAGGATGAGATCTTGAAGTGCATCATGGGCTTTAAAAGTAAACCATCAGCGGGAATCAACGATATCTCTTCAATGATAATAACAAATGCCCCAACACAATAAGCAAACCCTTTACAAATAAATGAATGATTCCATTCCAAATGGCAAGTTTCCAGACTATCTAAAAATAGCAAAGATGAAACTTTTTCATAAAAAAGTGGATCAGGATGATATTAGCAATTACCAACCTATGTCCTGACTAATTTTTCTAAAATCTTTAATGTCCTTAATGAGAGACAGGCTTATGAAATACATATTAAAAATAAAATTATAATTATGGAACAGTTTGGATTCCAAGAGGGAAAAGGTACCAATGATGCTCTTGCAAGTGTTCTAAAAAGGTAATGGCCTCTTGGGACTCGAAGGAGTACTCTGTTGGTGTATTCAATAATCTTTCACAAACATTTCATATGGTGGATCATAAAATTCTTCTAAGTAAATGTGAATGTTATGGGATCAGGGGAATTGCCCATTAATGGCTTAAATCATATTTAGATGACAGGAAACAGATGGTGGAGGTTTCTGGCATTGGGGTCAACAACATTATGATAAGCCACTTATCACCCATAGAAATAATAAGTGTCAGGGTACCACAAGGTGGCTTTCTAGGGTCATTTTATTGCTAATATATATCAATGATATGCCTAGATATTTCGAGAAGAATAGCATAGTTCTGTATGCAGATGAAACAACTCTGGCAATGAACCACAAGGACCCCAACTTGTTGCAAGCTAAACTTGATAGCTTGTTATTGTTCTTGGAAAAATGATTTAATGTTAACAAACTGTCTGTAAATGTACTAAAAACAAATTATATTCAATCTAAAAAAAAGAAGGGAACTACCTCTGCTTAAAAGGCCAAGGCTTGGTACACAGCAGCAAGTTTTTAGGCTTGTCTATTGATGAGTCCTTGAACTGGGGAATCCATACCAATGGCCTTTGTTTCACTTTGGCAAAAAGTGGATTTATTCTACGAAATCTTGAAAACATTATAGATTTAAATTTCCTAAAAATGGTCTACTACGACAACTTTCAATCACATATGAACTATGGAATTGTTTTCTGGGGAACCCCACCTGGCATCTGTAGAGTTTTTATAATGAAGAAAAGACGTATTTCCATTAAGGCAAATGATTTTTACCCTCTGAAATTGTTGCATCAAAAAAAGATGTATTAAGTATGTTGCCAAAGTACCGCCATGGCAGACTTACTAACCTTATTTTAAACATTTGAAAATTCTAACTTTATCTTGTCTGTACGTGTATATTTATTACTTATGTATGTATGTTAGGATAATATGAAGCAGCAAATCACCAATGCTCAAATACATGGGCATAATACTCGGCAGACTAAATATACATTTATTCTACCATTCTTCTGCTATGTATAATAAGAGTCCCTTTCATGTGGCCATCAAAATTTTAACTATCTACCTCTAGGCATAAAGTCTGCTCATTCCTGGAGTACATTTAAGAAATATCTCAAGCATTTTCTAAGAGATTAATGCTATTATAATGTGGAAGAGTTTCTGGAGTCTTTGGAACACTGAAACAGCAGATTATTTGTTCTTTGACTTGTCCTGTAGTTTCCTTTGTAAAGCCCTGAGTCCAATAAATATTATTATTTGAAATATTAACAGTCTTGAACCATGTGCAAACAACATGTAAGATGCAACAATTTTACATTTATTTCTAATATGATCAAGAAAACTTTGTCATGTAACTTTGTACAGGTTTTCTCTTTTTGAAATGATGGGTTATATTGCTGAAGATGAACAATATGAACACTTATGTGTCCAATGTGATCCACATATAATATAAATATAATTAAGAATGGCCACCTATTGAATAATATATTATCCTAATGGTACAATTTGCCATTTCTTCCTTCAAATTTTCTTTTTAATTAATTTCTATTTTTCATTTTTAAATTTGATTGCCTTTATCATTTTCAGTTCTTACTTAAGCAACTTGGCTGGCAATAGGCTGCCAATGGGATGGTTTTGTTATTCATAATTAATTACTTGATTAATCGCGTGATTCTTTTTCTGATCTGAGACCTTCCAGTAAAAGGATTTAATTTCATCAAAACTTAAATCTACTTTTATTTTATTCTTGTAGCTTTTGACCACTGTGTGTATTTGCATCCAATGAACCTGTCTAAAATGAGAGATTTGATATATATGTAGAGATGTGTAATCTGCTGAGATCTCCTAGCAGTACAGCTAGTAGGGTAGTGGACATAAATTAGTATAACTTTAACTTTGGATCCTGAATAAACTTTAAGTTCTTTGATTCAAAGAAATGTGTAATTAAAGACTGATCTGGAAAACCCTTGATACCAAGGCAGAAGCATTCTATTTTAGCTGTGGAGGGCTTATTTTTGAGGTGCAAGAAAGTCTGCTTAATAATGGACCTTAGATTAAGTACCCCATTCTACTTTTTGTTTAGTGTACTGAATAATCATGATGAGACTGCAAATGGAAGTTACGTTTGTAGGCTTGGAAAAAATATTGTTACATTCACAGAGTAGTCACATAATTACTGCTTTTCTCATTAGCAAGCCGTGGTTGGCCAGAACCGGAGACGCCTGAGGCAGCTCGTGTAAATACACTTGTTGATCACTATAAAATGGTGGCTGCTGTAGAGGAGAAAGAACGTCAAGAGAGAGAGAGGAAGAGTTATGCTCCAAGGAGAAGCTACCTTAATTTTTCTGTGAGTAATTGCTTAGAACAATGTTGATCATTTGTTTGAGTAAAGTGGCAATATGGAATGCACAGTAATAGGTGAATAACGTTTGCTGATTACTGACCTACCTCCTGACACACACTTCTTCCTTTACCAAAATAGTTTTCCTGTGTAAAGCCTTAGTTACTTTTTTGCATTTAGAGTCTTAATAATGCTTCCAAATAACAGTTGAGGTTTGTTACAGAGCTAACCAGGCAACAAAATAAGACTTGAAATGAGCTATTTCATTTGAGTTTTTGTGGAAATATGAAAAAATTACAGTGTTTTTAATGTTATTACAAGTGGTTTAATTTACAGTTGTGTGCAGTTATAGGTGATTAGCAATTCTCTATTTTGGATTAAGAATATTGATAAAGTATGAAAACTATATTTTATTGGGAATTCTGAAATAATGATTCATGCCCATGCATAACACACTAGCAATGTTGGTTTTCTAAATTTATTTTACACAAGTCTTCTTCCAGCGGAGTCTCTATTTTAAAATATCTTAATTGTTAATTGTATATATTTAGGTTTTTATTTCAAGGTATCATACATGTACAGCTTCTCCCTTCATGAGCATATGGTTCATGTATCTTGCATACAAAAAATGTAATGAGTCAATGAAGTAATTATTTACTGGATGATTAAACTTTGTACATTTTCACTAAAAAAATTCATTGCATTACTATGGTCCGAAAGATAGGTATCAAATTTATAATGAAAATGTATGAAGTTTACTCTTTCAGTGATGAATTTTCCTGAAATTTTCCAGGTGAGCCTGAAACCATTGATTTCAAATCATATCCCTTCAAGTCTTATTTCTTTTTTGGGATTGTCTGGGTCCTACTTATCAAAATGCTTTGGCTCACATTTTTCATTTTATTGTTATTATTTCAACTTTGATGTGTATTAAGTTTTGTATCTCTTCATGTCTCCTAACTTCAGAGCTAATTCCTTTTATCTGAGACACCTTTGGATTTCTCTAATTAGGCATTTTATATATGTGTTTGGTTTCTGGAAACTACCCTCCTTTAATAAAACCAAATGCATGAGAAATTCTGGGAAATAAATTTCCCACTTGTATCAAAACAGCTGTCACTAACTTCTCTATCATTCATTTATCCACCTTAGGATTGTGAGTTGATTTAATTTGGTAATTTTCCTCCAAGCTGGGGTCACTTGAAATTGGAAAATGTCGATAGTAGCAGAAGAAACAGGGTATGTTTCCAAAGGGTTTTACTATTCAGCACAATGCATTTTACTCTGATATGGCATCACCACATACCAAAGATGTACGGGTTGCGGTACAGATGCGGACCAGGTATGGATGTCTTCTTGCCTGATGATGCTGTATTAAGATGAAATACATTGTACCAAGTAGTAAAATTCTGTGGAAATGTTTCTTCTGTTATTTGAGAAGTTATTATGATGGATATATGCAATGTCCATGAAGTGCCATCTGAATTGTTAAGTAAATTAGAAAATTAATATTCTGCTATTTAAAAGATTTGAAAAGTATTGATTTCAATGACTTACATCCCTGGATGTGCATAACGTTAAGACGGCCAGCTTGTTAACTTCTATATTTGTATGTAGAATTATAATCCTGGTGCATAGATTACCTTATTTGATATACTTAACAATTTCAGGCTTCACTTCGCGGAATTGTTTGCTTTGAATTTTACGGAAAATTACAAAATCTTTTAATATGGATACCTTATTTCAGGTTGTGTTAGTTATTCCATCCATTATTTGTAAACTTTCATTCTTGTTATAATGATGCAGGATAAATTTGGATTGGCAGCAATCCTAGCCCGCAAACGCCCTGGTGCTTCACCCTTGACTTCACTTACTTCTGGAACAAGGGGGCGTGATGAGCAGGCAATCATTGCATCGATCCAGCAAGGATTGGCTCCCTCTGAAGCAATTGAGGAAGTAGAAAAGCTGCCAAATGAAATTTTTACAGAGGCTCCAGATCTTAATTGTAGTAAGTTCTTGTCTAGAAATTAATGAATGCCAAAACTATAATAAATTTATAAATTCTTAGAAATGACTGGGTATTAAGTTTCATCACTGATCTTATGTTGCTCATGAGAGTATCTAGTGAAGGTTTAATATGGTTTGCACAAGCCGTGATAAGTCATGAAAATTAAAAATTAGCCCAGGAATAGCTGAAAAGAAATCATTTAGCTGTTCATCTAGAAATTGTTAGCTAGTTGGACTAAAATCTCCAGAAAATCCTTCAATATTTATTGCTGGTTAAATAATTTTGTAAATATTAGTCATGGATATTCCAGTTCACTACTTCAGCTTCTACAGTGTGGTTGCAAGTGTTAACTTCCCCAGGTCATTATGTATTGAAGAAGAATTAAAATGTACCTCTTAGTCAATAGCAAACCTGTATGATGAATTAATGGTCACAAATGACTTTTATTTAATATTGAATATTTTATGAGAGTTGCGAATTCCTCAGTGCAATGCTTTTTGAATCTAATTTTATCAGAAAATCCACTGCCATGGAGCTAGGTTATTTAATAATTAGTCTCTATTGGATCATTTTTGATCTCTCAATGTTCCATTGATTAATGTTTCAATTTTCCTGATACATATCTATAAAGAGACTATTATTTTTTTCTAATTATTTTTCTTCTAGAGGCAGAATTTTTTTGCTTGTAAACGTGTGTATTGCATTTATGATTAAATAATCAATTAATGATCTTAAAGTGAAAGTCGTGATGAAAAAATGTCACATCTTACTGACCTCCTGGGGTAGTAGCATCCCAGGCTTCATATACAGTGTGCTGACATTAATGAATGTTTTTCTATGTATCTATTTAGTAACAACCATGATGCAACGCTTGGCTCATCCAGAGTTTCAGCCAGCAATTACTTCAAAGCTGTTGCCACGTCACAAGCACCTCCTTGTCAAACGCTCCTTGCGTTGCCGGACTTGTGAACATAATGTTTGCAAGCCAGAATATAATCCAAGCTCCATTAAATTTAAAATTCAGTTGGCTGCATTGTAAGTAAATTTCATTCTTCTTCATTTCCCGCTTCATTTATAAAGGTCCATTTGCTACGAGTATGTGCTTGTTGTAATAATTCCATTGTTTCTTTCATGCTGTAAAGCGAATAACAAATTTCATTAAATTACAAATGCATTATATTTACCCGAGATACTGATGTATTGAAAAATTCTATTTATTCAAAGCATGAGTTTTATCATTCTAATCTTCAATTTCTCATTGGCTTTTTAGTATATTTTTGGCTATTTTCGTAGAGTTCATTTGTCACACACACCTCATGAACGCTCATCTTTGAAAACACTGTCATACATAAAACTGATTGTGAATATCAACTCCTCCAGTTTGCCCTTCTTTAGTGAAATTTACCTGGTAATTGAAGTCTGTAAGAGAGACTTTGTTGATCCAAATGCTTAGTGCATAGTCCCGTAACTTAAGATATAAAAGTAATGTATCACACAAATATAAAAATATTGTTGTGTTTGTATGGACATTGTGTTGTTTAAAAATGGTTTGATTTACTATCTATGTATCAGTATCATCATCAAATGAAGTCCTTGCACAACTGATCTGACAGCAGAGGGAAAGAAAACAGAAGAGAACCACAATCGTTAGAATAGGTAGATGAAATATTAGAATGGTGATGAGGACAGGAAAGCTAGAAAACATTAGGAGGGAGTGGAGTATGGATATGTTATTAAATTTTTATTTTTTTATTAAATTAAATTTTTTGTGGAAAATTGCCAATTTTATTTAATCATGTTATTCCACCATATCACGCCTAAAACGTCTCTTTTTATTGGATATGTTATGTTTGCATGAGTGCGAGTAGTTGGGACTGCAGACATTGCTTGGAACATGTTAGAAAGGAAGCATCTAATAATAATAGGGGATTAGAATGCAAAGGGAGGGACTGGGTGGAGAGATAGGAGAACACAGTTTTTGAAATAGAATTGATCATGGAGAGAAAACAGTTGAGTTCTGCAAAAGATGTGACTTGGAGAAATGATTAAGAGAATAGATGAAAGAAGAAAATGAAAAAAGGCAAACATGGAAATAGGGAGAAGAATCTACAGAGAATTAAATGGTGAACTTGAGCAAGAGATTAATAGAGCCAAGGAAATTTGGTGGGATGATCAGTGTGGGAATATAGAAAAATTTTCGGGTACAAGGAAAATTTGAAGCGCTATATGAGAAGGTAAGAGAGTTGTTAGCATGTAACAAGGAAGCATATTGAGGTAGAAAAAGCACTAACAAGGTAGTAGAAATAGATAGCCGCCTGAGAATTAGTAAAGAGCTCAGAGAAAAATGGAAGGAAGGAATTCTTTGAACTTATAATCAATATTTATGAATAAGGAATAAAGTCAGAAGATTTCCCTGGTCAATTTAGATCCCAATCCTGAAAAAGCTTTAAGCAGCTGTATGTGAGGAATATAGGACAATCCAAGCCTTCAACATGAATCATATAGAACAGGCAAGTGTGGCAGAGGGAGAATCAGGATGGGTAATGATTGGTAGGGCATTAAGACAGGGTTGTCCTTTATTGCTGATTCTGTTTAATATTTGCTGAGTAAATGTTAAAGATGGCATGGGAACAGCTGGAGGTGGGAATGAAAATGAACAGCAAGATAGTTAATTCGGTTAGTTTTGCTGATGATCGTGTAATATTGAGTCAGACAGCCAACATATTTCAATTATTGTTGAGTGTTTCACTGTAACAATGCAAGAGATGAGGATTAACCTCAAGGAAACAAAAAATAATGAGAATCTCAAGAAGCAAGGATGCTAAAATAAATTTTAAAGTAAAAGGGAATTAACTGGAGCAAGTGATGCAGTTTGTGTATTAGGGCAGTATTTTAGAGGAAAAGGGATGCTGTAATGGGGAAATCATGCATTTGCAAAAGATGAATGTACGAGAATAAGATAATTGATGACAGTTGCAGTGAGTAAAGATGTGAACAAAATATTAGTGTACCCTTTAATATGGAGCTTTGTGTTTTATTGATATGACACTAGGTCTTGAGGTAAGAAGATGAGTGTAAATTGGAGATTTGTGACATGTAGGTATGGTAGAAAATAAGTCAAATAGAGAGAAGATAAATCCTGAGATTTTCAATAGTGACAAAATAGTGTTAATGTAGCATGGGAAATTGTTCAATTGCAAAAACCTGTTGGATGGGAGCAATATTCAAGTGTGCTCTTGGTCATGTCTTCAAAACTGTTCACAAATCCTTCCGCTAGTATTGGCTGCACTGTTAAGCGGCTGCCTGAGGCCTTTTGCCAACCCTTCCTCAACCCCTCTCTAGTCAAATTTCCCGCTGGTCGGGGCCACCCACTTTCAACTGGACTAAAGTATCATTTTGAAGGGAGAACATTGGGATAGTGGGATAAAGGAAGGAAGAGTGCAGGATTTTTTTGACAGCATTCAGGTATTCTGAAGTTAGGATGAAATGAAAAAAGAAATAGGAAGTTCTCACGATACTTAAAAATAAACAGTCATTAAGGTCTATCAAAACCTTCCTTTAAATTAGGCAAAATCCCTTGAATTAATGGTATAGAACATATAAAAGTTCAAATTTTTAATATTTCCTCTCTACTTACTCATATGGATTTTTAGGCAAAGGAGACTTAATTATTGCATTCCCATTGGTGGACAAAATATACATTTCATGTGCTCAGAACAAGCCCCAAGTTTACTTCCACTAAGTTTTATTGAGTGTGCTCATGATTTAATCATTGGAATGTTGTTTTTTAATTCAAGTTATATTCATATGCATATATTTCATTCTAAAGCAAACTTTTGAAAATGTAGCATCAAGCTTTCATTTATATAAACTTAATTGTCAGTTACATGGTCCCCGAAATCAGAATAGTCAAGTGTATAGCTCCAAAGAGACAAGATGATGGAACAGATATTGATGGGAAGCTTGTTATATTGTTGGTGAATCCAACACAGCACCAAATGAAGGTGCACTTCCTTCCATTGCCAACTGCTGAGGAGGAAGAAGAGGAAAAGGAAAGGGAGCAGGAGGAGAAGAGACGAGAATATGAGGTATTTTTTTACTGTCCACTTCCTTCTCTTCAATATACAAGTATTGTCACTCATACGGGGTAAGGCATGAGTAGTAATTGGTGCTTCTTCAAACTCATTAGGTTATGCCTATTATGTGCTGTTGGTATTTGAAATCTTTTCAGGAAGTTGTGAGCAAAAGAACAAAACTCAAAGAAAAGCTAAGAAATAAATACTTAATATTACAAGGTCTGGTCGATAAATACGTTAACTGGTGCAATCTGGTGGTCATGATACAGACTATAGCCCTGCCCACTAGCGGCACTAGTTGCCTGAGATCCAATTAGCAGTCTCTGCTTGGCGGATTGTTGAGCTGTGAGTATGGTGGCAGTTATGGTGTTATTTTCTGTTGTCCTTGTTTATACTTTTTGTCGAAAATGGAAATGGATGAAATAACAGAGGAACAAATCAACATTAATTTTTTGGTGAAGTGCGGTAAAAGTTATCAAGAAATTACTGAAATGTTGACTGCTGTTTACGGTGGTAATGTTCTGAAGAAAATGGCAGTTTTCAAGTGGATTAAGCATTTTAAAGATGGCCGAAAAGATGCCATGGATGATACCAGGCCATGATGACAACATTGATCGTGTGCCTTGTCCTTACCGATCATCGAAAACCGTCCGAATGATAGCTGATGAACTAAATTTAGGAAAATCAACAGTGCACACTATTTTAAGCGTGATGAATGGATTCTTCCCCATGACAATGCACCTTGCCATTCAGCATTGATTGTTCGCCAGTTTCTGGCAAAAAATTCAATCACCATCCTTGATCATCCTCCTTATTCGCCAGATCTCACCCCTTGTGACTTTTTCGTATTCCCAAAATGCAAAAATGTGTTGAGGGGATATCACTGGGAAGATGTGGATACAATAAAGGAAGAAATGACAGGACAGCTAATTTAATTGCTGAGGACTTCCAAGGGTGCTTTAAACAGTGGAAAAGAAGATGGAGTAAGTTCATAGCAATGAATGGAGAGTAATTTGAAGGGGACAAAATTGAAGTAGACTAAATTTTGCAAAATAAAGTTTTTATGGCCTCAGTTCACGTATTTATCTGATAGATCTCATACACATTACAATGGGGATGGATGTGTATTCTTTGAACTTGAATTACTTCCTTTGCCAACAACTTTCTGAAAAGATTATAGATGCGAGCAGTACTTAAAAGGCATTAAGTAATAAATTTAAAAACAAGTTTGAATCATAATAATATTCCATGGGAGTAATGAATTGCTGATCAGCTCATGAGTATCTTTTATAAATGTTGATCTATCACTTGTACCTTTGCAGTAGCTCATGGTTGTGCTGAAATTAAAATTCTTCTGATTGGAATGTTTTGATAGGCACTGCAGTTGCAGAAAGCGGAGGAGATGTCTGGACCAGCCAGCATAAGTAGCAGTGGCCCATCATCACTAACGTTATCAGTGCCATTGCAAGGGAAAATGGCAACCATCAAATTCCCGGAAGGACTTCAAGTGGCTAATGTTGTTGCAGATCCCATCCTGCCCTCTTCCATGGTACTTCTATCTGCCCGTGATGATGCTGCTGAGTTTGATGACTCCTCTGATACACATGGTTTTAATGATGATCCTTTGTAAGTTGACATTTATTTATTTTGCTGTGCCATTGACACTTAGTCTAAACTCCTCACTCTTGAGCAAGTTAACAAAGTAAGGAGTCACAAGAAGTTGACTATCACTCTTAAGCCATAGGCTATAATAATCAGCCATAAATGAGTCCTCGAGGGTATTTTCTCAAATGATTACTCAAAAAAATCAACTAAGACATGCTGCTAATTTTATTTTCTGAAAGCATTTATTAATAAAGCCATGTATTGAAAAATGTCTCTGATTGGCTCATGCACAATAATGTTTACATTTTATATATGAATAATTTTTTAAGTACATATATATTTTTTCATTCCTATGGAGAGAGCACATTTTATCCTAAATCTTTATCACTTCTTCAGGCACTTTTTATTCGAAAGTGCAATCCCATTAACATATATTTTTAAAGTTCTTGTAAATGTATTGTCAAAGATTCAAAAGTCACACAATCTGTGAAGTTTAGATGAAGTGTTTTATAAGATCAATCATTATGGGAAGCTACTCAATGAACAAATACAATTAATGAACCCAATCATTATTACACTAATGATAAATTTCATTAACTAGATTTTTTTATATTTTGTGGATATGCTAGCAATAAGATTGATTTGGCATTTTCAAACTTTTACAGGGTCATTGTGTGGAGAAAGACCAACAAGGTTTCCTTAAGAATGGGCTTGCAATCTAGGAAAGATAAAGATGGTAAACCATTGTCTGATGAGAATGGGCATGCTGGATTTATAATGCAATATGAATATTTGAAAACTTTGACTAGTGTGGATTTAAAAGAGGTACAGAAAGTCACTCTTAAAGTGAAGGTGTACTTGAATTTATCGAAAGCAGAATCAAAATGATTTAATGGTATAACACCACAGTAATCATCAGCTGTGTATTTATTTAATTATGCAATTTCAAGTAGCTTCAAATCCCATATGGTCTGTTTGTCAATTTTCAATTGTGTCAGGCGCTTTCGTGAATTTATTTTATTGGTTGATTTCCTGTAAAAGCCAGAATTGCAGAACTAATTACTGATGATCATGTTGTATAATGATCGTAATGGTTGAGGTGATTGCTCTCTTGTATGCACAGACAATGCTAACACACAACGTCTAACTTATACATGCCACCCATGCAAAATTTTTATGCACTCAAATTTCTTGCATTTCATGAATTTATTCATTTTGTAACATTAAAGGCTTAATTAGCTATTAAAGTTTCTGTTATTTATCCAAAATTTGAAAATGTATAAATCCCGTACTGATTCATTTCCTCTGGCATATATCTATCAATGGCGGGTCGCGGTGGTCTAGCGGGTAGAGTGTTGGACTGCTGACCAGAGGGTCCCGGGTTCGATTCCCGGGCAAGGTACTTTGGGCACCTGCAGCTCCACCCAAGCTAGTTGATTTTTCGGGTACCAGATCATCCTGGGAAACCATAACCGGCACAGGGAAAGGAACTGGCCTCCCTACCCTGATGTGTGAATATTCACACACCGTTGGGCTTGGTACATGGGTGAGCTACCATCACCTACTAAACCGACCTTCGGGTTGATTACTGTGTTCATGGTTTTTTATATCTATCTATCTGCAGTTCTTTTACTAATTCACTGATGTGGTAGCAAACCCAAGTTAACTGATAAATCAGAGGTAAGTGAATTTGAATAATATAGGGCTTAGATTTAAATATCTAGAATATATGGTGAAATTTAGCCAATATGATTATTTTAGAAGTACCAATCATTCTTTAATACATGTGTGGTCTTATCTTAATTTTGGCAGTCACATAATATTAAAGTTCACATGCTGTAATTCAGTGCGCAAAGGATTATAAGGTTGAAATGGGGCATGAGGATGTTCATTCAGAAAAAATGCTAATAACTGTTAATATTATTAATTCTTCACGGTGCCTTAAGAATTCCTATACACATTCATTTTATCCAACACAGGTATAGTGATTCAATTTCAAAAGGTGATCAAGTGAATGAATTAGAATAATACAGTTTTGAATGTTATCGAGTTTTTTCAATAAAGTTAGAATTTTTCAATATTATTTATGCCTTTCATTTTGTTGGGATTGATAGTTTGAAAAATATTTCGAAATTGTTTCTACCACTTTTTTGTCATGTTCATTTAAAAACTGCGGTTCCCTAAATTCTGGTCGATACGTTAACTGAGTCCACATTTTCTTGGGTGTTAGTGATAAAGGAGTCTGCAGAAGTCCTTTCCAGTCCAGATTCCATGCATCATTCAGTAACTGAAAAAGAGTAATTCTAAAATATGAATTATATTCACAACGGTGGAAAGTTAGATTAATTACAAAAGAGCAGGAAATCCTTTTAGGATCCTACGGCTTGAATGGCTACAAGATCCTGGGAGATACGCTAAATATATTTTCCCCAAGATCATTTTCCTCACTCACTGGATTTTATTCATTATAAATAAAATATTTATCCCCATGCTTTTTTTTCTTAAAAAATACCTCATCAAATTTATGAGCTCCAATGTTAAACATTGAGTGAAGGAGTTTTGGAGGATTAGGTGGCTTCAGTTTAGGCACTTTCATTTGATGTATAGGCTCATTTGGATCGAGAGCTTCCAGTTTTCCTAATATCCATTTTGTATTGTGCTGCAGAAACTTAAAAATTGTCTGTAAAAAAAAAAGATGTTTCATGATTAGCTCTTTATGGCACAGTAATCGCACAACATCTACTGTCTATGAGGTGCATCATAGATATATCCTACCTTATGATAATCATATATCCAATAATTATGATAATTGAATGCTCATGGCTGGTTTGAATAGTAGATTACCTTTGTCCTAAACTTTTGCGATGAAGGCCATGTTATTTAACTTTGTTTACAAATATCATCAAGTCAATAATTTCAGAGTGTAAAAATCATTCACCTTGACTGGGATTCGAACCCGGATCGCTCTATATCCAGTCAAGTGCTTTAGCCAGTTAAGCTATTGCGGCATCCTCTTAAATGCCTAGATAGCTTAACTGGCTAAAGCACTTGGCCAGATATCAAGGGATCCGGGTTCGAATCCCGGTCAAGGCAAATGATATTTATACTCTGAACATACATTGCATTGAAATGCATGTTAGCGGACGACTCCGTCAAAAGTTGCTGTTGCGGCATCTCTCGCAGTTTCTTGAAATATCATCGATTTTACAAACCTCTAGATTTCAAAAAGTGTGAATTGAAAGATGTAAAGATGTGATTTGTCTAGCATCTGACTTTCTGTAGAGTTTTGGAACATTTTTTAACAACCTGTATTCTATGTAAAAATACATAGCAAGTTGATATGAACATAACCCTTGGCTAAAGAAAATTCAATTTACGGTGGTGATTTTTTTCACTGAAATAATTCAAAATTTAAAGGGAACAAGTATGCTCCAACACATTCCATTTTGAATGCATTTGTTGCAAACTGGTCATTTGTTTACTCACTGTGGTTAAGTAAGTGGAAGGCTACTGTAATTCCCTATCTGACAAACCTGTTTTCCTACTTCTATATGGACTTGGGATATTGTGGAGGGACCTGACTAGAAGGCCTTCTGGCTTTGCCACTGAATGCTTTTGCCAAAAACACATTGAAAGAAAATTTGGAATAAGCATAGGTGGCAATTAAATTGAACTGACCTGAATTCAAAAAGGTCTGTGATTTAAACTATGGTTGGCATAAAAAACTTTTGATTAAAAAATTACAAACATTAATTTTTTTATATCCATCATATACATACTAAACATGTCATAATAAACATACTAATAATAAATAACAACATGCCATCATAAACATACTAAATACTTGTAAATGGGAAATTTGGGATTCAATTTGAGACTCTTCAAGGAAGAGAAGGAAGGAGTTTCTTCCTTCTTTTGCTTGAGAAAGGTGGCTTGTACCACCAAAAATTCGAAAACTAGTGAGTTTCTTTTCTTTTTTGTGTGTTTCTGTGTTTTTGTCTGTGTTCACTCGTTTTAACTTCATATACATTATTATTCACATCCGTGAGACTTTCACATTAGTTATAAATATATATAACATTTGGACGGCACAATGGAACACAAAATAAAATAGACAACTCATAAAAGGACACATTTTAGATTGTTTAAGCTTTTGGCCATCTTCAGGTCGAACTGCTAGTAGGCAAGTGGGCTGAAAGCTTAAACAATCTACAATGTGAGTGTCCTTTTATGTGTTGTCTATTTTATTTTGTGTCCCATTGTGCCATCCAAATGTTATATTGCTCTCATGACTGCTTCCACATCATCTATATATGTGTGTGTTTGTGTATATATTTAGAGTTTTATGTATAAATTCCAATCTTTCACAAAGGGATTTACCTTCAGAGCTTGTTTACCACTCTCAGTCAAAAGGAGATGGCTAACATAAACATCTGCAATGTAAGGAACCTCTTCAATTGTGCTGAAGGAATCTTCTTTGTCTTCCAATTCCTCGGAACTTTAAGAAAATGTGTAGATTAGTGATATTTCATTTAATTTGTGTATATTTGTAAATACGAGGGTCATCCGGAAAGTAGTACCCGTTCGTGAAATAAAGACACAAAAGTAAATATTAACAAACATAAAAAATTTTATTTGAAAGAGGATACTTTAAACTACTTCTCAACATAATCTCCAAGCAAATTAAGGCATTTGTCATAACGTGTGACAAGTTTCTGTATTCCTGCTGCATAGTCCTTCGCCGCCAGCTCATTGAGATACAGGGTCACTCCTTCTTTAAGTTCTTCATCGCTGTCAAATCTTTTTCCTGCCAAAAAGTCTTTAAGCTTTGTAAAGAGATGAAAATCTGAAGGGGCCAAGTCCGGGCTATACGGTGGATGGTCGAAAGTTTCCCATTTGAATTGCTGCAAAAGTTTTTGTGTTATCCCAGCTGTATGAGGCCTGGCATTGTCATGAACGAGAATGACACCAGTAGACAATAGACCTCGCCGCCGATTTTGTATTGCCCGCCGTAATTTCTTTAATGTTTCACAATACGCATTGGCATTAATAGTGTCTCCACGGGCCATAAAATCAATAAGCAATACACCTCGTCGATCCCAGAAAATGGTTGCCATGAGTTTCCTGGTGGACAGAACTGTCTTGAATTTTTTTGGTTTGTTTGGTGAATGAGCATGATGCCACTCCATTGACTGTCGTTTACTCTCAGGTGATGCATAACAAACCCATGTTTCGTCACCAGTAATTATGCGAGTCAAGAAAGAGTCTCCTTCATCAGAATAACGTCCCAAAAACGTCAGTGCTGCAGCCATACGCTTGGTTTTGTGCTCATCTGTAAGCATGCGAGGGACCCATCTTGCACAAATTTTTGCATAATGCAGATGGTGTTTAACAATTTCATGAACAATTGTTCGAGAAACATTGGTAAAATGCTCACAGATGTCATCAATTGTGACGCGCCGATCGTTCCTCACGAATTCGTCAACTGAGCTCACCAGTTGGTCTGTAATGACAGACGGTCTCCCCGAATGCTCATCGTCGTGTGTGTTCCCCCTCCCCATGTTGAAGTTGCGACACCACCGCCGAACAGACGACTCGTCCATTACATTGTCTCCATACACCTCCTTTAATTGGCGATGAATATCACATGGGCGAACGTTTCTTGCATTGAGGAATTTAATCACTGCCCTCACTTCACAACTGGCGGTGTTCTCAATTTTTTTAAACATTGTAAACAATCACAGAAACAACACAGGCAATGCTAGTGTCACGCAACTTGGCTCAGAGAAGGCAGAAAAGCCACTGAAGCTATCTGACCTCGTCCAGCGGCTACTCGCGTCGTCAGCACTTCATGCGGCACGAACGGGTACTACTTTCCGGATGACCCTCGTAATATATTTTCCTTTGAATAAACTTGTGTTTTCCAATTATATATAGTAAGATAAGGATATCAGTAACTTCTGAAAAAAAATTAAACCATAAGGATGCCAAAATGCATCCCGTTGATAGTAGTGAATATTTAGTGTAAATTATTGTAAGGTAATCTACCTGTTAAGGTAGGTTTATGGATGGACATAACTACCAATCATGCCCTAAATTGGCCGTTGAGTACCTGTATTTCACATAAACTTAAAAAGGCAGGAATGATTTGAAATCCTTCGAAATAAAATTGAATAGTCTATTAAGTTAAAATGATATATAAATAAAAATTTATTTAACACATTCATGAAAAACCCAGAGTTGAATGTGTTTATATGAATATGTAAATCCCAAAGCCCAGCTATTTGTGATTGGACCATGGCTGTACGGATCATATAAGGCCAGGCATACATTTTTGTGCCTCCCTCTGGACTCAGTGAATGCTTTGGAGTGAAAATTCTGACTATTCAATTTTTATCCATAATCCCTTATGATTTTCATTGAATCTTTTAAAGCAGCAGAACAGTTTCCCGATGTACTGAATCAATACTTACACATAGTCCAACTAAAATTAATTTATTTAATATATGTATTGACAACCAGTTGAATTGAGAATAAATTTGAAGAAATGAAATGTAAGATTTTAAATTCCAAGTTGTCATCAGCACCTTAATAATGGGAGCTCCCAAGTTAAATAACTAAAAAATAAATACATTAAGGTTTTCTGATGTGTTTTCAACCTTGAAATTGTTGAAAAGACTATTGGGATGTGGATGGAATAAGTCACATCTGCGCATGGTGACTACTAAAGTAAACCTATTTTGCTTTGATCTAAATTTATGACTCTTTGCAAGTATTGAAATTTATGCTCAACATGCGGACACAAACCATGCTGCAAATGCCTGTTTGATCTCCTTGACTTGGTGATGGTATTTCTTTTTGTCCATGTTGCACAAGGCCTCTGCTACCACGACCGCTTCATCCTTGCCTTCATCCATCAAAATGGAATAAAGTGCAGCACCAACCATTTGCATGAGGACTGACCCTCCAAGGGGTTGTACATCAGCTGGTAAGGCATCTTCAAGTAGACATGATGCTCCATAGAGAGTTGTAGGAAGACACTCCGCCAATTGTGCGACCCCATTCAGAAGGACTTTGATAGACCCCTTGTTCCTTAGAGAATCTTTGACTGCCGGCTCCAATGATGACGCCATTATTCTGGTAAGAGCTTTGAACCATGCTGGGTGACCATGTTCGTCCCAGACCTTTGAACAAAACAAATACAAATGTCATTAGTTGACCCTTGTTATAATTCTATGACCGTAACCATAAAGTTCAACTAGCCTTTTTGGTTTTGTTTTCTACTACAGTCCATTTCAAAACTGAATGGCAATGTATGTTGGCAAAGATTCAAGATTGGTCACATGTCAATGGAAGTGGTAACCTTATGGAAATGAAGGGACTTGGAGGGTGTTTTTAAACTATGGAAATTGATTAACAAAGGAAGTTATGAGAATTTAATTCACAATCTTTTGCCAACATTTCCATTGATAATTATCAATTATAATTGCCTTCCATGTTCTATGTTGCACTAATGCCTAGAAAGTTCAAAGTAACTGGATGAGGTTCTAGGCATTTAATCGGTAGTACAAAGACTTCCTACTAATCCAAGAAATATTGTTAAGTACAAATCTTCCATGGCATATTAAAAGTTACAAAATTCATTTTCTTCCCCTAACATTTTTTGTTGCAGTGGAAGTTACCATTTTCTTTGTTTTTTAACTAATAAGGCAAGTTATCTATTTATGATCCTTGGCACTTCTTAGAATATGACTTACCAAGTCGGGTACTAATATTTTAAAAATTATAAATACCTGTCGACCATCACAACATCCCCATAAATTTTTAATCTCAGTGGTTGGACATTCCAGAACTGGTTGTAATACAGCACCAAGGTCGCCAATGCATCCCACCATGGCAGCAATGTGAATTACTGCACAAGCAGTTTGTGTCAGAGGATCCTCAATTCTATCCTGGGGAAAAATCCAGTCTTTGGTTGATTTGCAAGAGTTGGTGGTTTTCTTCCTCAGAATTTCTGTTCAATTCAATATTTCCAGTTTTTTGCTAACATTTTAGCATCAATTTTCAAACTTATTTGATAAAGGCCCACCAGGATTTAACAAGGTGTTGAACTACGTCACTATGAACCACGCTAGAAAATGCCCAATCCTCTTCCAACTGTATTGACCCACTCCCATTCCTCCAATTAGCTTTATTTGATAAAATTGAGTTATTTTCACCTGTGAGCTCATCAACATTAAGCGTACTTTTCACAGTTTACAATGGTCGAATACAGTTTTTCTAACTAATCTCTAGTAATTTCCATTTTCTCTTAAAAAGTAGAAATGTCATATTTTTGTTATCTCATTGATAAGCCAGTCTCGACTACTCACTGGGTTTTCCATATATCTTGGGGTATTAAATCAAAAGTAAAACAAAAGCTTAGAATTTACCCAAACAAGATTGGCATGGTATTAAATGCTCAGTCATAGCAATAATATATACATTACAACTTCAATCATGGAATATTCACTTATGTCATGCATATTCTCCAAAAATGAGATTTGATCTATTTGAAAATTTCATATTATCACACTTTTATTTCAATAAAAAAATTTTGCATCTACACATGACCCTGATTGCAATGTATTACCTGACAGAACTGGTACAAATATGTACAATTAGTATTTTAAATGCTAGTGAATATGTGATTAATCTTTTAAAAATATTGTCCTGTTTATTTTCCGGAAAATTCAGCGGGCTATTCATGTTCAATTGTGGGCTAATTTCTTATAATATTTGCCACCACAAGGACTGCATTTGTAAAGTAAATATGCTTATTACCTTTCCTTTCATTCTGCAATTTCCTGAGCAAAGAAATCCCTCACAATTATTGGAATTAGATTTTTCCTCAGCTGTTTTGGGGACTTCTGTCCTTGTCTTCTTTTCTTTGGCTGGTTTAGTGTGAATCAGATGGTGGAAAAGCAATGTAGACAAAAGACTTTTTCTCATCATTAAAACCTGAAATATGCGTAAACATGAGTTTCCAATTTGATTAACATGCACTAGTGTTTATTTTCCTTTGTGACCATTTAATTTTCAAGATCACCGAATGACTTGCTGAAAAATTATATAAATTACCAGCAGTCTGCCATTGTCATCTTTAATGGACTATACCCTACGACGGTGCTAAGCCCTGCCTAAAACTGTCCTAGATACCCTAGAAAATTGGATTAGAATAACATATTATTTGGCTCCTCATAATCTCTACTTCCCTCATGCCATACAAACTATAAAACCTTTTCCTACATACACCTTATTTATCCAGCAGCCTTCCCTTTTTTCTACTATCTACGTATTTTTATCAAACTAAGGCTTTAAATTCCCTTAAAATATGAATTATTTTTCATTTAGTCTACTCATATGCAAGAGGATTTATTTATATATTTCTTGACTTTATTGGGGTGAGATTGAGACTTTACAGGCCCTTCTTCCACCTAACCCCTAAATAATATATTAAAACAATTACTAACATCCAAGCCCTAGGAGGAAAATCCAACCAATCTCAAATCTGTTGCCTCTGGGTTGGCTGCCACCAGGACCGCCAAACTGGTGACTTTGTTGATTTGGTGGTGATGAAATGTTCATTCCAACTAAGTCAAATATATATAAATGGTTTGAATTCTATTGGATACAGGCACTGGCTCTGATCTTTAATTGTTCATGTAGTGAATAGGTTGTGCAGTAGAATCACCTTGAGTCTAAGAGCATACATACAGATATAAGCACCCTTCACACCAATCTCTTTTGGGATAACCAAAAGTCTGGTATCTGGTCGCAAAAAGAAATTTACTTCTTCTCTCCTCATTTTTTCCATACTGTCTTGTACTCAGACTTGTCCTTTGTCTCTGTCACATTAATACAAGTTCTTCTGTTCTCCAGAATTAAATATTCCGTGCCTAGAGTCTCTTCAGCCACATTCACCCATAATTTTCTCAGTCAACCTCTTCCACCTTCAAACCGTTTACTCTTCCCTTAGTTTAGTTAGTAATAGATGATCTATTTGGTCATTGAATAGGTATCCATTCTTTCAACATGACCAAACTAACATGACCAACTTCTTTTGTATATGTCTATTACATGTGTACCCCATTTACTTTCTCTCATGACCCACTCATTCCTCACCCTCTTTCTCCTATTTTCATCAATAAACACTCTTCAAGTTCCCTATGATCACTTTATTTATCCAAGATCTATGCTAATCCTTAAATACCCAAATTTTGTTTCCATAAAATAATGTGGGAAAGAATATACTTTTGTTTAACACCATTTTTGACACGTTAGACAGTCTATTCATATCCTCCACATACTCTGTACCAAATATGTTCCTTATTTCACAAGAATCCAAACAAAATATACAAAATCATCCATTTATACAAATCATGTCACCATCATTGAAGAACTGAAATCACAACCATGAGAAATTTGAAAGATTAGAGGAAAAAGATTTGACATAAAATTAAGACAGCTCTATCAATCAGAGCCTTGTTGTGGCGGCTGTATGGATGGCTTTTACCAATGCTGCTCTTTTTAATTCCTGATATTTCAGATTCTTCATACTTTTTATTTCACCCAAAAATTTCTTTCCTTTTCATCCAAGGACTTTTGGTCTATTATATTTTCTAGAAAGCTCTTATGCCTGACAACATGTCCAGCAAATATCATTTTTCTTTTCTCATACTTCTCAACTTGTCTTGTTATTCTCCTCAAGATGCACATATGAATTGCTCCCACCTAGAGTTTTCCAGCTTTCCTATTGCCCAATTTTTACTTCCATATAACCATATATTCCTAATAAAGGTCTTATTATACACCTATACATCCAAATTTTAATGTGGACATTATTCATTCAAAAAAATAGCCCCTAATGTACATAACATTGTTTTTAAGCTTTTCCTTGGTAATATCTATCATCTTTGCCAAACCTTGCAGTACCTAAATTGTACTTGCTGAAAATTAAAAAAAGGTAATCATCTGAGAATCAAAAATCCTCTCCTCAATTTTCGTTTTAAGATCAAATTTATGACAATTCATGTGAGTGCAATCAAATTGATTCTTAGTGATCACTTAGGGTTCTGTGATATTGAATGCTGTAATGAATCTCTCACCATTTCACACTATACCTATTTTAATTAACCTAATGACATTAAGTAATATTGAAATTAGACAAATTTTTAAAGGGGAAACATAATTCACTTTCTTGTCATCATTTTTAGCAGTAGATTATTCAGAACTTTTTATTAAAATTTAATTGCTTGCAATTTGAATAAAATTTAATTTTGAGAAATATTTATTCATGGTCAGAAAACATGTCAAATGAAATTATTAATAGGAATATCTTTTTTTACCTTGGCAGAGGTGCTGGCATCCGTGTGTCATTGCACAAGTATGTTATTTTAAAGAATTTTAGTAATTTGTACTTTAATCTGCAAAAAGTTTTTTTCTCTACATGCCTTCTACTTTTTTTGGAACAGGCCATGAAGCTTGTGGGCTAAACCCAATCATACTGACCTTAAGGAGCAAGGGCCAAGATGCCTCTGGCTGGGCCATCAATACAATCAAATCCAAGGCCACAGCAGTTTTATCGGGTAAATCCTTTGTCGCATAATTATCTTTTGGTAGTGAAGTAAAGTGATGAGATGACACTACCATATACCATGGTGCAGGAGTTGTTGGTCTTTCAGAAAATATAGGTACAGGTTCTCCTGGTTTTCGGAAATGCTATGAAGATGTGAAGACATTTTATTGTATTAATCAGTAGATGGGTTTAGGGTCATACTTTTCTTTCATGTTCATATAATTCTTAAATATGGTACATGCCTTGTACAAAACAGCAAGAGGACATCCTCTTATGATAAGACAACACAGTAATTCATGGCACTTGGCATGAATATCTCGTACAACCTTGTTTTGGTTAGACAGGCCAATCAGCTCAGATTTGTTGGTGCATATAGCTGGAAGTAAGTGCCTTACACACAGTAGCAGATTACTTATATCAATCACCATGAGATTCCCTCTGGATATGCTCGGGGTAGCCTAAAGTAAAAAATAAATGGAGAAAATGCCACATCACATTGTTCTCAATTAAGTGAATGTAGTTAAGCCCCAGGCAGCATCAAGCTTCACTCAATGCAGTGCTGATTGTACTTCAACATCATGAGCATTAACCAATTGTGGTGGTGCCCAGCCAATATTAGTTTCAAACAGTATTAGTGAACTATCTTGGTGGGATGTTAAAAACTTATCTTTTACCAGTTTTATGGTGAATGAAACAATAATGAATCTCTTTTTTCTGGATATTTAAGCGCAGAAAGGGGCTTCCAAATAATTTACCTTATCCAATGTCTTGAAATTAAATTTTCATAGTCTCAATCCATTGCAAGAATTAGAATATTGTGCAAGTTGTGGAATGAAATGACAGCCAGCATGTGTATGTGATGTTTGATTTGCTGAGTATACTTTTTGCACATAAGAATCTCATTATTAGTCAAATGCAAAGTTCTGTTCATATATTTTTAATCACATAAATATTAGATGACCAAATACCTGTAATATATTATTTTGAAATTCATGTCTGCCTAATGTGGCCTCAAAAGGAATGAAAAAGGAACAAAAAACAATGAGTGATAGAATGCTGCCTATCTTATAAGTACTTAGTGTCTCATTATTTTCTTCAAAACTCATTAATGAAAATAACCTTCCCAGAAGACAAAATACTGGAGCAAACATTGGTGTTATCATTTGGATATAGGCCACTGGTCACATTTGGGCTCTAGCAATCAATATTAATTGAATGTCATTGTTTTACCAAGGGTATTCATCTCACATTTGTACATCAAATAAGAGGGGATTACAAGTCAACATTTTAGAAGAGTTTGGCGATTTTATCCAAGGGAAGGTTTGAGGCCTCGTGTCTAGTTTCCCTTCAGTTTCTTAAATTATGTTTGGATTCATTTCCAAATACCCACACAAGTGATTAGATGAGAGTAAGGCACTTTAAGCTTGGCATTGAAAATAAAGGGTGCAATAATGTTTGCACTTAATGCTAGAGACAGAATAGATTAAAACCTGAACCCATGAAATACCTGTGAATAACGAACTGTGAGAATTGTTAATGATTCATTAAGCATTCCTGCAAACACTCTTTGTGCCGTTTTTGGTGGTACTGTGTTCCAAAGATCTTCTCTTGTACCTTAAAACAACATTAATTTCTGATTTAATATTTAAAAAAAATATATATACACATATATATTGTACATCCTATGCGATCTCTTCAATACTTACCTTGCATGTATAACCACCACATTTGTATGATAAAGGAGCCTCTTTGCCCCTCAAAGAAGGGTTGGTTATGCTCCCAGTTAAGACTGTCAGCATCTTGTAAGATATAAAGGGACAAGAGCCTGTTGTGTAAATCAAGTAGACGTTCGGCCAATGCTTCAACCATTTCATTGAACTGTTTGAAACTGTTATGGAGTGAGAGCCTGTTTTTATGAGAAAATTAGATGTTCTTTACTTGTGTCCTTGATGCTACAAATTTTCTTTCAAGCTTCAATAGGTAATTGATACTATCTAAGAGTTAAGCAGGTGCTCAAAAGGTCAGGCAAGTGGATAATCTGCTTATATTTCTTTTGGAAACAATGAGAAATCAAAATTTTACTGGGAAGCAGATCTTATGTGAAATATGAAGCCAGTATGATTCATGATTTAGTGACTGTTTTCAAACTCTACTAGTTGTTGATTGCATGCATTTCAGTAGCTTGATTTTAGTTAGTTGGCAGATAAAGCGCAGTAAACTTACATTTTTTTGGAAGACAATAAAATAAATCCCACATTGCTTTGGAGATGTAGGTTTTCTATACAGCATATCTCACTATTTCTCAAGGCAGCATAAAACTAAGAAGAAATAAACTGACTACATTCGCGTAATTACTAATTCAGAGACACCTTGTGAAATCCTTCCCCACAGGGATCATGAGGTCACAAAATTGAAAGTGATAAAACAAAGAGGAGGTGCAAAATAGTGATTTTATTTCCTAGCAATGATTGATGTCACCCCAGTAATAGATCTATCTTTTTTTTGTTTATTAAGGGAGGTATCATGTATTGTATTTCCATCTCACTTTTCTTTTGCAGAGGCTTAATCCCAGTGCCACAGCTTCCTGTGAGCTCTTTGTAACCACATTTCATTAAAAATCAAATGGATCTTGCAATTAGAGATTCTGAGAAAAAATAATCTTCTCAGGATGAGAACATTTGAACTTAATCAGAATTTTTGGTACACCAAATCTCTAGTACTTTTCACATCATATTCAAAATTATATATTTCTAAAATTACCACACATTCTTCTTATGTATATCAGATCAAATATGGGTTTTTTGTTAAGTCGTCATGACATCTGGATCAATGGTGCTGGGGTACCAACAGCAAGCTTTTAGGGGTGCCAAAATAGGTAACTGAGCCACTGAGAAAAAAATTAGTGAGCAGGCACTTATCAATCCACTTATTTTTTTATCGCTCAATATATGGAACAATGACATGAGCCAAGTTATTGTGAATATGTATGTACTTGTATTGAGGGTTGCAATTGTAAAAATCTAACTATATTTTGTTAGCTGCTGCCGTGAAATGGTTAGAAGTTGTTTTACATGTTGTTTACTGTACCAATACCACAGTTAATTGTTAAATATAAGATTTGATGTTACTTCAAACTAATAACATTGAACACGGAGGGATGGCAATTTATGAAGAACATATTTTTAGATACAAGAATACAACCTTGGCAGTCATAATTTTTCAGTCTTTTGTCATTATATTGACAATCTTTTTACTTAATTCAATCATTATGTATTATCTGAAGATGTATCTACTAACCAATAGTGAGTCGCAGTAGTCCAGGGGGTAGAGCGTTGGACTCCTGATCGGAGTTCAATTCCCACACAAGCCTCTCAGGGTACCTGCAGCTCCACCCAAGCTATCTGATTTTTTGGGTATCATATCTTCCTGAGAAACCATAATTGACACAGGAAAGCAACTGACCCTCCTACCCTGTATGAATTTCACATGCCATCTGGTCCCCTACCAAACTGACCCTCAGGTTGATTTTCAACAATTCAACAGCAAGAACAAAGAAATGTTGTTCAAACCTGAAAGCTGTCTTGACTTCCATAAATATCTCATTGTAAGCCTAATGGTTGAAGATGGTCTATCAAAATATATTTCAATTATATGGCCTTCCATAATTATGTAAGATGATTCTGCTCGTGATATTGATGCATGGTAAATGAATACCAGCACTTGAATGTTTATGTAATGAAGGACAAAATTAATTAGTGTTCTTAATGAAGGGCTAGTTCACTAGAAAAAAATATACTTTTGGAGTAGTGATTTGTAAAAATTATTTGAAAGATTACCAGGGAAATTTTCACATCGCAGGCAATTAGATTAATAATAATGAGCAGGTAAATATGAGAAATCCAAATGGTGTGAAATTCTCAGCTTTTTTTCAAAGACGATAACGTTTGGAGTGAATCCAGATAAATTTAAATTGTTTCAAAACGACAAATATTTGTAAGCATATATTTAATGCTGATATTCATAAATATTAGTGTCCAATGTTGCAATTTTTGAACAGTAAACCTGGAATTTAAAAAAGTTAATTCTATAGGGGATTGTGCGATCTATATTTAACTACTTAGGTGCAATAGTGCATTTCATATGGTCAGCTCCTTTTGATGAACCATACCATTTATTTCTAAGTTTCATCCACTGTGGTGAGGGTCACTAGAGGGACTGAACATGTTTTTATATTGATAAAAAAGTGAATACATACACCACATTCATTCTCGTTATGGAAATCCAAATCGTTTGAATTTTATGCAAATTAAAACAATTTCAACAGTAATTAATACTCAGAGCAGTATTTAAATGATGCACTAACACATTCATGAAAAATTGTAATCGTAGGCAATTCATCACCAAAACAGTGTAGCACCTTCAGTCGATTACGATGAATGGTAACGGTTCAGTGCTTGTCAATTTATTGTCTTGCTTGTTTTTTTGAATTTCGTGCTAATTTTTACCTTTAAGTGAAAGGAATGCACATTGTGAGGAAGAGGTGCGAATGTGAGTAATAAAAGAACACCAAAGAAAGCTGAGAATATAATTTTTACAAAAATATACATACAAAGATTGAAGAAATTTCAAAGTGCTCTTTTTAACAACACAAGTTTAAAAGGGCAGAGTGCTAGGAAAAGTAAAGCGTCTTACTTACTTTTTACTGAAAATAAGAAAAAAAATGTTTTTCAGTACCTGATAGGAACATATAAAGCTATTAATTTGTCCTAAAAAAATGAATATCATACAGATGTACAGACAGCATTGATGCATATTAGTTTATTATCGAATCTTGTCAGTTTTTTAAAAAATTACTTGGAAAAATAAATTCCAATAACTTACTGTACAAACAACACAATGAAATTGTCTCACCCTGCTCTGTCAGATCCCCTTTTGAGTAGCTCATTGTAGCACCAGAGAGAATTTCTAGTGAGGGCAGCTGCCCCTAAGGTGCCTGTGAGAACAGTAAGATCAGCGTGATCAAGAGCCTCTTGACTAAGTGTGTGAAGATGCTCTAATAGTTGAGCTGCAGATGATTCGGTCAACCTAGCGAATTCTTCAGGAACTGACGTTATGACAGCCGCTGCCTCTGCTTCCTCATTATCTGAAGAGTGTGCTGCATTCTTATCTTCTTTCAGGGTTGGAAGGAAATCCGAAGGTTTATGGTAAGCCGCTACATACTCTCCTTCCCACCACGAAACCAGCTTGACAGAGGCAAATGAAGCATGATGAGGAAAATCTAGTTGCCCTCCTACAACCTCAGAACACAGTCTCTCTTGAAGAACCTTTTGGTGCTCTTCATAATAGGCAAGATCACGCTGCAGAAGGATCTGTACCCTGTCCATTAGATTACCTTCTTCCATAACCTCCATTTTTTCGTTTTGTTCCCCGAAAGGCGATAGGCTAACTTAAATCAGAAATTAAAGAGGTTTTTGGGCCTCTGCTAATTGTGACAGGACCTTCTAATTATTAACACCTAAGTTACACCAAGAATGTAGATCACAAGTTCACTACAATTGAACACCAATATCTATAATTTGAATGGAAATTACTCTTTACAACACTCAATGTTGAAAATATAACAGGGAGTGTTAAATTGAATCTTTGAACAACGAGCACAAGTGATTATGGTTGTATACATTCGCACAAAAATATTATCCAGATATCTATAGGTTTCTCCAACTAGTTAATATCCCATCACAGAAAGCTACATTTCTTCTAATAGTTAAATTACTTACATAGAGAGCAATATCTCATTAACGAGAGGTTGGCCTGCTATGATGACAACGTCTAAAATCTACGTTGTGTTTTACAATACGTTGCACTTCTCGCTCGAGAAGCTCGTGTAACGTGATTCCATCATGACGATACACCCACTGACCACCGAGAAAGTCATATCGTTTCGGACCACTGAAAGGAGATGATAGCCATATTTGTTGATTGGGTGTCTGTCTATTAATCACATAAGTTCCGTATGGTTCTCCAAATTTAACAGTCAACACTCCATCCTGAAATATTAAAACATATTTATTATAAATCTGTGACGAGCAAATATTAGATAACTGCTTTTTTTATGAATGGCTTACACCTTGGATACTTACTCCATAAGTAACATCAGCTTCTTTTAAATGTGGGCTTCTATCAACAAGTTCTTCAAAATATTCGGCAAGAGAATCCAAAGTTTCATCACAGGCCTTATCATATGTCAAAGAATCTGCTCGACACCTGAGATTTACAAAAAAAGCAATTACAATGCAACGGAAACTACATATGAATGGCACCGCTTTACATAGAATAAACTTACCGTGTTGGTGAGTTTTGGCTAAACTCATGCAATTGAGATAAAATAGGATAATCATGCTTCTTGAGCACGATGGAAGGCCTAGGGAATTCGCAATACAATGTAAAAGATCTAACAAACCAATTCCGTTGAACGGTCTTAATGGAATTGGTTATTCTACCATTACGAAGTAAACGTAGAAGCATACTCTGTTTTAGTACCTAAAACAAGACTTGGAATTATGTGAAGGTTTATAAAAATATCGTAACTCAAATTCAGAAAAATGATGAGAAATTATTTACAAGATGTATCCCTTGACCCACGAATGTAAACAATTGACGCACGCCGAATGTCAACTGTTAGCGCTACCCCAAAAGGCTAACAGATGGCGTTAAAAATCTCACATCGCATTTCAGTATTCATTTACTTAATCTTTTCACCACAAGATGCCGCATCTCAATTTCTGAACAATCTCTGCCGGAAACGTCGATGAGCAGGTGACATAGTTACATCAAATGTGGAAGAATACGTTCGAGGAGGTTGAGCCGTGTGTAAAATGGCATCAACAGGCATATTACCTACTTATCAGAGGTTTGTGAATGGTGTACCTGTGCCATCATTTTCTCGAAGATCTTTTAGACCCCGAGAGAAGTACTTAATATTGTTAGTGTTCTTGACATTTGGTGTAGTGTGTTTCGGTACCTTCTTTTTCCTGCCGGAGTTCAGAGGAAGCTCGGGGACTGTGAGCAGTGTTTATAATGTTTATAAACATATGCAAAAAGCTGGTCCTGACTTACTTATCCCCGTACCTCCTCACGGTCAGGATTTCAGTGAAATTCCTGGTGGTGGTAAATTAATTAGGCATGATGACTTAGATCATCCCGATCCGCATAAAATAGAGGATAAAGCTAAGTTATTGGCAAAAATAGAAGAGGATGTGGAGCTAGATAAAATTAAAAGTCAAAAAGTGTTAGAAAGGCCTGAGATCATGGGTATATCGAGGAAACATCAAGTGGGCAGTGTTAGTGAATCACAGAAGTCATTAATCCCACCACAGAGTGTTGATGTTGTGGAAGACAACCTAGTTGATAATTTAAATTTGGAGAAGCAGAAAAATATCGTGACTATTCCACCGGCACCCAGTGATCATTATCCTGACACTCATCAAGGGGAGGATCCTGACCCCATCGCTCAAGAACGGCGGCTGAAAGTGAAAGAGGTACTGTACTTAAGTATTTTTATCCAAATTTCAAAATGTCCTTCAGTTAAATTGGTCGTTGTAATGTTTCTTAACGCGGTAGATATATATGACAAGTGCCCAGTGAGCATTCGTCCCAAGTCCTAATTGTTGGAAAGTTTGCAGTATCGAAAAAAGTGTTTGCTTGTTAGTGCATTTTTGGTAAATAAATCAACTGCACCATGCCACTGTGAATCCGAATGCGACACCTAGCACTAGTTAGGTCGTTTTCTTTACTGGAGGTTGCATGACGATCCTCCGTTGGTCTCTCAGCTGTTCATCTCTATCTTCAATAGGCATGATGATGTTTACTCCCGTGTCCCCATTTTGGTGTTTTGACAAGATAATCAACAGTGTATTTATATTAGATTGCCGTATTTTTATCAAGATGTGCACTTCGTTGAGACATAGTGACAAATATATGACGCTGTCGAAGACATTATTAATGTGGAATGCTCGAGAATAGCGGTGTCTTAGTTCAGTTTCAATACATGTTTGGGCAAAACGTTCTTTTATCGCACAATATTTAGGTGATATTTATTTCTGTACTTAATTTGTGTATGTATTCCTGAGTAGTATTCAGTAATATTATGTTTACTTTGAAATAAATGAATGAAATTTGCAACTCCTGAATGAAATGGGGAAGTCTTACAATAGGAATTTAAAATATACAGCCATTTTCACTTTCAGATTTAATTCTTATCATTTTCCGTCACTTGGAAGTTAAGAAGTAGGAACCCTTTTTAATTCTCTTTTTATTTCCACTTTAGACATGTGTGCAGGCTGTCAAAAAATGACGTTCGTGTGCAGTGTGTCTGTTCAATGATCCCTTTTGATTTGTTGTTACATTGTTTTTACAGCTGCTACATTGTTTTCGTTTCGTGAAAGATATATTTATCGTTGTCCTGAAACTATTAACACTTTGTTTGCAGAATAAATAGGACTAGGTATTCTTTATAGTTGCGTAGGAAACGTGAATACGGTTATCAAAATGGAATTTAGAGTATTTGTATAGTCTTTCAAACATTTTACAATTTCGATTGTAGACCCAATAGAGCCAGATTTTATTCCTTGCATTGATAATAGTTCGTGTGCGGTTTCGCTACAACGGCAATTCTTTACGAGTCATGTATTACAAACGCCCTATAACATTAATGGTTCAAATGGATACTAAATCTCTCACTTTATTGACAAGACGGACCTCATAACCTATCGTCGGGGGGTATGCATGCCTTGCTAGTTTAACGCCCCCTTCTTCTGAATGATACCATAGTTTCAAATTGGTATGCACCGATCGTAGAAGGTGAAATTAAATGTATTCTATCCACTTTGAGACGTTCATTCGTTGTCTGCGCTAGTTGTTGTGTAGTTCTTATTACGCAGCCACATCTTAATGTTTTTATCAATAAAGTTTGTTAATGTTATAGAAGTTATGTTTTATTTATATAGCAGTAAGTAGCTCTCGTGAAAATTTGGATTTTGAACTTCAGAAATGTTCGCTTTGAAAATCTGAAAGGATAGGTGAAAAATAATATGTCCAAATCAGTGGTAAACTTGGTTTGTATTGTGGTATGATTCAGTCATTTGGAAACTAGTAGAGCAAACAATGCTTGAAGTTCGACGAACTTTGAATCAGTGACAAAAAGCAAAGCAGCCGACAATTGGGATATTTTCTCTTATGCCGTCTGTCGTAAATTTGTTCGGTCATTATAAGATATAAAAAAAATTGTGCATGCTTTTTGGCCTACAAAACTTTGTTCTGTGCTGGGTTTTCAAGCTAAATGTCAAATTGTAGATTATGTCGCACTCGTCAATTTCTCTCTGGATGAAATTAAAACGGCTCTGATTCCATCGTTTTTTTGCGGGTTTCGTCGAGTCAAGTGGCGGGGAGGGCTGTTATTTTCCAGCCTCCAAGGCCATACTAATACAAGTATATCCCGCAACCAAATTATTCTGTTCGCGTCGTTAGAAATATTTTGTCAAAAACTATTTTTGTTCAAGGTAGTCCCACCAAGTTTTGGCATTGTGTCCCCCGTGTAAAATGAGGATACCCAATCCACAAACTTCTGCTTCGCGACAAGAATCGCATTCGAAGGAATGTAAACGTTTTCCGTAGAAAACATCGCGTTGATGGTCACGCGGTCCAGAGTTTTGCGGAGTCCAGTTACGTCACTTTAAAGAATTGGCGGTGGCAGTTGGTGGTGCTTGTTCGCACTGAACCGGTTTTGCCATGACGGGTCTCTCCCTCTACTCTGTTGCACCGGTGTCTGAATTTCATTTGTCCTGATTGACTTTCGGCGAAAGTTTTTTGGGGTTGTTTGCTCGTGCGAAATTGTTCCAATGCCAAATGTGCGAACAAGTTTTCTAAGTGTACTAGAGAATTACGAGCCGTTGCCATTTTACTTTGTTTATTATTTTCTATCAGCACCATTCCGTCGTCGATCACTGGTTAATGTAAATGCCAGGCCACCAGCCACTGACCAATGAGAATGTCTTGTGAATATGCTTTCCTTGAATCTGTTACGTCGACATTTGGCATTGTAAGTTTAGGTGGTGCCTCTCGCGTGATACACTTTTATCTCTTACACCCCCTGATCTTTGGCCTGATCGTTGACCCCTGAACGGTCACGGAACTGCGTGAAAAGTGATAAAGATAATCGTGCAGTCGAAAACTTTGAAATGTAAATTGCTTCATTGAATGTGGTCTGTGGTGTGTCGAGGTTTTGCGGTCGCAATTCCGTGAGACCGTATGGTTTTTTTTTTTAATATTTCGCTTTCATTGAAATGATAACGGAAAAGACATTTTCCCAATAGTTCAAAGTTTCAGGATTTTCCGGCGGTCCTGCCGGCTTCCACATTTGATCTTATTGGTTAGTGAGTAGGGATTATGGGGCTTCGAGGAAAGATTTCGGCGAATTGCGAGAAAGTATCACGGCGTACTAAGTAGGCAGGTCTGTAAGATTCCGTATTGCGAATCCACAATGTTTGCGATTTATTTAAAAATCGCAGCCGGCCGGATTCCAGTATTCATGAATACCCCATAATGTTAGAGCGATTTTTTTCGCGTTAAATTCTTTCTGCTTTTCTTTTACATATTCCGAATAGGTGAGATACGTCTAGATGTATAGATATGTTCTACATCTTAAAACACTCTGGCAAGAGTGAACCAAATGATCGTATAAGTTGTGATTCGTTTGCAACTCTTAATTGGTGGACATGTCTTGCGGTTTTCATTTCTGTGTGTGTCGTATTAGATATGGTGATTAAGTGGTCTCTACCCGTAAATGAAGAATATGCCTGAAGATCAATACATGCGTTTTACATTCGCGGGGAATTTTCGGGAGCCAAGTGGGGGTTTTACTGTATTCCGTTCCCGATCTCGGCTCTTAAAAACTGAAGTATCAAGTCGATGGCGATGAATACTGTGCACTAATATCAAGTGTGATCTCCGTTAAGTGTCCGTCGATCATTTTGTACGCCGGTGCATGGGATGCTATCGTGAAAATCTCCCAAGTCTATATGTGTATTCCGAGTGCAAAGCGTACTGAACGATACCCTTCTGTCATCATTCATCGAAGATATTCGTGGACCCTCCATTTCTGTCTGTTGCTTGAAATTCCCCATATCATCCTGATCGATCGTAATCATCATCATGTGTTGTCCTATCCGTTCTGCAAGCAGTTGTTGCGTACTAATTTTTTATTTCATCATAGTTTCCCTGCGTGGACGTATTTGGTGCCTCTCGTAATTCACCCCTAGCCTCCCTCCGTAATTTTTTCCCTCTTATGTTTCCGTCCATGGGTTTATCTATCGTACTTCTGGCCGTGTTCAATTAGTTTCTTGCTCTTCAAAGCCTCCTCTTTACTCATACTTAGAAGAATTTGCTAATGTGTTGCTCTGTCTCTGTCAATTTTATTTTCATCACTCTTCCGTAGCGCTGCCGATTGACACAAAGAAAATATCGCCATGATGTCTGTATTGTCATATCTCACACCCCGAATGGAAAGGTCATTTTCCTGTCCGGTGGGTCGGTCGCTCTTGGCGATTTTTCCGGAAAAGGTCGAGTGTGTATACCCAGTTAAAGTGGTTGGAACGGTAAATGTGACTCACGGTGTGTATTTAATTTTTCATTAATGCCTAGGAAAAATGAGAACCTAGGTTTATCTCGGCACTTGCGGATTCGAGAGGGTACCTGTAATAATTTATGGAACGTTAAAAGAAGTAGCTTTGGAAGTCTTGGTTCGTTAAAATTTTGTGTTGATCTGCATCTACATAATGTTCCGCAAGCCTCCGCAAGGACGTGTTGTGGCGGGGGTGTTAGGTCATGATGCACAGTCACAATCGTTACACTTCTACCCTGCGGTCGTATCTATTTTGATCTCCAACGGTCGAATCTGAAATCTAATTTTGATTAGACCTTAGGAATTGGTTTGGAGGCAATTTATATGGAAATCACGGCCGGAAATTTACACAATACGTAAGGGGGTGACTAATTTTCTAATCAAAGAAAGTTTTGTCAAATACGTGCGCGTTCCGTTAGGACGGCAATAGGGAAGCGAGGAAAAATTAGGCAGTCTGCGCGTAATGAAGGAAGGTAGAGTGTACTATATGCAGTGTTTGGGTTGTCGTTTAGTGTCTTAGGTTGAGGTTTGGGGATATTTTCTGCCGTTTTAGCCAGGTCCTATGATTGCAGTAGTGTGTAGTGGTGGGGGTCTATTGAAAACCTACCCAAAGCCGGTAGATTAATGCCGTTAATAGGGGACAATTAGCCTAGTTTCATCGAAAAATGTACGCATTCAAGAATCGATCCAGCCACATTAAGCCCAGAAGAAATGGTGGGTGTGGCGAGGGGCGTTCGGGAAAGGGGAGAAGGTAAATCCAGCATTGCGGCTGTGCCGTCTTCCCGTCGCGCGTAAACGTCTTGGAGGAAGCGGCCGCTCCTCTTGTCGTCCGGCCTTGGGAGTTCAGCGGCGGCGGCGGAAGAGGGGGGAATCGGTGCGGGTGGTGGAGGGGGAAAATCGGCGTTCTTCCACACTTGGCGGAGCGCCAGTCAGCCACCTTCCTTCCCATCGTCTTACCCGCTCTCAACCCTCCTCGCTCCACTTTCTTCGGGCAGTGTAGGTCCGCGAGGGGAAAATTATCTCATGCAGCGACGGTGGGCTTAAGATTTGATGAAGAGGGACGATCATACTGCTAGGAGACTCGGACGTATTGCGTCTTCCGCGTATTCGGAAAATTTCAATATGGCATCTCTGAAATATATTTTTTATCGACGATCAAAAATGGGATCCCCGAGCTACATTCTACATATTTTTCCTTGTCATTAGTATTTCAAACCTAAGATTGGATTTATTGCGGTACTCCATTCATATTGAGTCAGTGTTAATCTCCTCACCCCCTGATAGCTTATATGTTTTACGTCTTTCGTAATTTGCTCAATGTATTTGTCTGTCGGTATGCCCCGCGCATTTTCCCTTCTCTTATGTTTCTATTTAATTCATTGCGTTTCAAGGTATGTTCCATGTTATTTTTTATATATGTTGCTTTATTTTGGTTCATTTGGTCCATACCCACTAGTACCAATAAACGATAATTTTTGTGGGTAAATATGTTCCAGATGTCAAGGAGAACTGATAGTTAAGTCAATTTATCATTAGAGATCATCTTAATATAACAATATTTACACCAGCTGGTGTTGGTTTTGTAAGTAATGCGTTTTGAAGAATTGAACTTTTAAAATGTTCCAACCTAAGATGAAAATAAGGCCATTTTTCAATTTTTAGTTGTTGCAGTAAACATGAGGTGAAATTTTTAAAATAAAACAAGCTAAAATATTCTTATGATTATATGATATTTGAAAATATCGAAATAAAATAATATGTCCGAGTAAAAATTTACAATTATTTATTAGGATTTTTTTCAAAGAATGAATTATAACACACGTACTATATAGTCGGATTTATTTATGTTTTATTTGAAGGTGAAGAATAACCCATTGTTATTGAGTTGTTAACCAATTAAGCTAGTAACGGATGGACACCGATTGGAACGATAGTACGAGTAATTTCTCGTAATTTCTTTGCCCCTCCTAACAATGCACAATCTGACACCCTACATTACAATAAACCATTCTTCAATGTTAGATGCATTTTACTCCATTCCGTTCAGAATTCCTATTATTTAGTTACCTCTTTCTCGCTTGCCAAGACGTTCTCCATGTATCAGTCTTAAACGTCCCATTCCCCAACAGAACTCTTCCTCTTTCCTGCATCCTTTAGATTTCTCCCAACAATCCTCTCCACGCGTAGATCTTGTTCGTATGTTATCCTTTCTGTCCGCCAGCTATGACGATCATTAATGAACTTCTGTTGAGCACTACCATATCGCTGTCTTTGCGACATGCTAAAGCGTAAAGCGTAACTAATACATTATCTTATTTATGCTTAGGAAGTTAAGAAGAATAATGGTTTGCAAATTCAGGCAATCGGGCCAAACCCAACTGAAATTATTTTTATTAAAATTACGCGTGTGTTAAGTTTTAATTGCACGCGGACTTGTAACGCATAGAAATCTTACAGTAGACCCTACCCAATCATACCCTGATTAATATATACCCTAACTTATCCTATAATCTTACCCTATTTATGTAACCTTTTCTCTGAAGGCAAAGGTCAAAATTCGACGATTTTTTCGTGTTTCCTTGACAGCGTGAGAGTTCAACCAAGGATTTGCCAATGGATATATAAATATTTTCCTTATAAACCAATCTCGTTATGATGCTGAGTAGATAGATCGTGAAATATTGTGTTCTTTTGTCGAGAAATTTGCGTCATGCGCCTTTGTTTATAGAAGGTGATAAAGACGAGAAAAAAGTATTTATCGCTTTGCCGGATTTCGGAGTCTTCGGAAATTGCCGGCAAGTCATACTGAGGTATTTTTTTGCCATTCATAATTGCGTTCGGATTTTTTTTAAGGTGCTCCGCTGTATGTAAGCCTCTGGATGTTTTCCGGACGTGTTAAGAAAATTACCTTGGTCTGTGCGAGCATAAATCTTTTTTTAGTGATTCTTTTGCATTTATGCTTCGAATGCTTATTCGTATTGAGTCCCCTAAGTTGCGAGCGTTCTATCAGATTCTTTGTGTGTATGATATTGTAAAGAGGGCTCGTTGAGTATTTTCCCGTTATTTAATTACTATAACAAATCTCCGCACTTATATCAGCAGCAGGAAATCATGTCGTGCTGCGGGTTTCCACCTGCCGGCGGAAACGTTGAGCCCTGAGGCGTGCTCGATAATGCGGCCTTCAGATATTCCCGCTCGACTGGTCGCTCGGCGTGCTACGTGTATAGTGTGGACGGACGATGAGGGCGTTGTGACATTGCTCCCTTGCTGATTTGTTTCCCTTTAATCCCCCCCGTGTTGGAAGCGTTACTTCCTGGCCTTATTGATTACTCTATCGTGTACTTTTTTGGAGATGACACGCTACGCTTCAATGAGGTGGCGACAATTTTCTGTTTGCATTTTATGTATAAATATACTTTAATTGACTACACACGTGGACTGTGGTATGGCCATAGAAATGTTTAACGTAATTATCGGGAGCATCAATTTGTGAAACACTTGCTGCTGTTGTCTTAGTAACAGAACGACAAGAAGAAAGTTCATTACCATGACGTTAGTGTCATTGTAAGTAAGGCGTGACCTCAATACGATTCGAAGATGACATTCCACCTCCCAAAACCCATGAATGACTAGTCCATTTTTCTTCGCTAACTACTGGTGTTTTGCGAGCTGGGTCGTTTTTTCCGCTGCAAAATTTATAATATTCTAACAAAGCTTCTGCTGGTTTCCAAAATAAATTAGGTTAATGTAATTCATTGGGTGATGGGAATTGACGTATTAGTCGGCTTCTCTTAGCGGTTAATTTTGCACTTCATTCCCCGTAAATGGCATTGGACATAATTAACGGAAAGGAAAACAAAATAAGTGGGTATTGTGATATGGAGAGAACGGAATTTTGAAAACTGTGAGTGAGGGTCGAATGTTGGGTTGAAGGGTTGGTGAACTTGACGAGTCCAAATGGAAAAACATATTTTGCACGACATGGAGGAAGATAGTGTCGTTATGAGCATGTGTGTGGCACAATATTTATCTTTTTATTGCATACGAGGTGTGTTCAAAAGGTATCGCGAATTTTAAATTTCCGCGGGTTGCGTGTATTTGATTTTATATTTTTTTGTGGCGTTATGTTGTACTTATGTCTCTCAATTATGCCGAAAAGTTCGGCCATTTTGAACGTCCAGTTAGTTGTTGACAGCTGTTTCGCTTGGACGTGTTTGGACTTTTCTTCTATTTGTGAGTGTTCCAAATAATGGATAAAATGGTAAATGGTTATGTTAAGCAGTTCCACGGAGTTCTAAGGTTCTTTAAAAAGCGCTATTCTGTAATATTTTCAGTTCTCCACGAATATTTTACGAGGTGCGTTCGAGTTCCCAGGAATCCCAATTTTTTTACTTCATTACAGAGGACATTCTTTATGAATACAAGATATAGATGTCCCGACCGTACAATGGTCAGGGTACGCATAGTCGCAGGTAGGGTGAGAAAGGTTTTCATTGGTTGAAATGGGACCATTTATCTTTCAAGAGCAACGTGTACTCATTTCAGTTATCTTCACTCGAGTTGTTTAAACTCATCGAAATTCATCATTCAGTTGAGTGAGACTTGCGGTGATGGTGTTGGTGAAAAATGCCCGCTCGTGAGTCCGACAGTTCGAAGGCGGCTAAAGTTCATGTTGCAGCGAACACATGGAGGCTCGATGACGGAACAGCTAGTTTCCGTTCGTGGCCAAAGGGTCATGGACTCACGTCGTCGTCGTGGAAACGTGGCCTTATACAGAGGGATTAGGTTGAGAAGTAACAGAAGACTTTACTTTCTATTGTAGGAAAGTAGTTGCATAAGAGAGAAATCTTAGAACTTCGCTCACATAGAGCCTTTCATATAATCCATCCATCCACTGAAAATGTAGGTACGAAATGGCAAAATGTTATTGAAATTTAAATTCCAATGTACGTATGTTGGGTAAGAGGAGAAGCGAGAGGATACGAATTTTGAACTGTATGAATTGTGATGGAAACCAAGTGGAACTGTAAAAATGATGCATGAAATGTTGCATATCGTATTTAGTGTAATGTTTGAGGTAATGGAGTTTAGGAGCCATGGTTATCCAAGATGTTGTTTAATAGTTTGGCTGAGTCCATCTAAACTTTGAAAATCTACTTCAGATCGGAAGACTAATGAAAAGGTTTTTTTTCCACAAGTGTTTTTGCAAACCCTTGAGCTATGTGTTTTACATACGTGTTCCATTATGTGTTTTTGATTTAGGACCAGGTATGGTTGTTGTAAAGGTGGTTTCAACAAAAGTGCATTTAAAAAAGTTCTCTTCAACCTGATATTCGTATCTTTTTGTCCATAAATTTGTCAACATAGAGCACATGCATTAATTGTATCTTTATAGTTTATGGTGTCTCCTTGTTAAGTATCGTATATTGCTTGTTGAAACTAGTGTATATTAATGATTACTGCAAGACGCGAGTTTGTGTTTTTATGTGAGAGACTTCATTTACCCCTGAGTTGACGCTACAAATTCATCAATGTTGATCACGTTGGCTTCATGTCTCCCGTGGCCTTCGATCGCGTTGTCCTTCGCTCTAGTGACTTAACTATGTATAAATCGCTCAACGCAGCCACGTTTGTGCTACCAAAGAAGCCATATCCTTCGACTCAACGTTTTTGTTCACTCTTGGAGAGTATTCATGTTGTTTACAGGATATAACTTTGTTTACCGTTTGGTTTAACCACATCTTGGCGGCTTCCTAACGCAGATGGTCCAGTTCAGCCTTTTTTCCCCAGTTTCTCGAGTTACTAGAGTCGAGAGAATATTTTGTGACTCACCGTTGTGGTCTAGTTGTCGTAAAAAAATACAGGCTTATCATCAACTTTTTCGAAAAAGTGTGCGAGGTTCTGCATGCTTGCCTTCGTCGGGTATATTCGAAGCGTACATTTTCCAAAAAAAATCGGAATTATTAAATGTGCCGAGTTGTTTTTCATCTTGATTACTGTAATGAGAGGTTACTGCGGCACATTAACTGGCAGTCAAAAGTCACTGAACTAGAGTAAGATTACTTCCTGGTTGTTAGGTTTAATGATCCGATTACCTTGCGTCCGATTACTGTCGATACCAACGGATCTATCGTGGCAGGAGAATGTTCTGTTGTTATGTTGATTTTTCCGTGACCTATATTTCGTAATACATTATCCTCCCCACTATTTACCACTAGGGAATGCGGCAAAGGCCACTAGCTAGTAATAGTGACATTTAACGCGTAGAAACAATTTCATTTTATTTTCGAGTATTCGGGGCTGTGGTGAAACTTAATCTCCACCGTTTTAATCGACAGACTGACTCCTTACACTGGTCCATTAGTTTAGTTTTACGAAAGTCTGCTGAATAAAAAATATCGAGTTTATCACCGAGTACTTAGGCGCTCCTCTTTCTTGGGACCTCTCTCTCTCTCTCTGGGGAAACGTGCAAAATTTGCGAAAAAATAGCAGAAAAATAGAATGTATAGTATTTAATGTGGGGGAATGTGGCGAGAGGGTGGATGAGTAATGTTGTTTCTCCCTGGGTAGGCTAGAATATACTTTTAGACTTTAGAATCGCGAAGTAGTAGGTTTGATTGCCGAATGAGATTGTATGTAGCGATGAGAAGCCAGATTAATGATGCTTTGCCATGATAAAATAAGGAACATTATCGATAAATGGAACTAGTTTGGTATTCATTCACCGAACGAAGGTAAAATTTTAGGTTATATCTCTTGTATGAGTCTTCTACTTGCCTAACGAAAGACAACCTGAAATCTGGTATATCTGCATTCGTCTTTCCTCCGTTCATTCAGCCCTAAATTCCTATCCTTTAGTTTCCTATTCCTCGCTCGCCTAACTTTCTCCCTTCTATCACAGACTTAAACATATAATTGCCAATCAAGATACTCTGCATCCATCTTTCCTGCCTCCATTGGATCTCTCCCCACAATCCCCTCTCCTCCCCCACCAATCCCAGCACTTCCTCATTTGTTTTCCTTTCAGTCCACATCACCTTCTCCATCCTTCTTCACACCAAAATTTCGAAAGCTTCCAACCTACGCTTATCATCCACCGTCCACGATCATGTTTCCGCTCTGTACACGACTACGCTCCATATCAAAGTTCTAACGAGCCTTTTCTTAACGTGCCCCCTCAACATTCCTGTCATAAATTCATTTCTCCTTGTGAAAGCTTATTTGCCTAACGCATTTATTCTCCTTTACATCTCTAATAATTTGACCATTTTGGTCCGAAGCACTTCCGAGATAAGTTAAATGTTCCATCTGCTCTAGTTAATGCCCTCTCTCACTCTCGAAAATTCCATAATATTTGATTTGTTTACATGGATTCTGATTCCATACTCATAACCCTGATTTTCAATTGGGCTCATCAACGTTTAAAACCCCTTGCCTGAATGTCTAAAACTAAACTTTTTCAACCAAAACCACCCCTGACCATCCCCTTGGTTTTATAAATTCCCTGCCGACTTTAATTTCCTATCTCCAGTTCTCCCCATGTCTCTTGCAAATCGCACCAATTAGTATACATGTCACTGGGGGACCACGTCCGGGTTCTATACCTGATTGGTTCAGTAGTCGTCTCAGCATCCATCCGAATGGAATTTTACGACCAAATCGATCGTATCTGGGTAGGGATCGTAAAAATAGTACTTTTTATTTATTGTTTTCTCTGAATATTAAGACAGTTACGATACTATCCAATAATTAATTATTTATTCGAGCCTCAAAATTTATATGAGTTAATTTCAGCATTGCTATCACTATTACGACGTTGGCAGTTTATTTCATAAAAATTCCATCTGTTGCTGGTTATCTCCTTTGTGCACCAAGGTTTCCGTGCGCGTGCATCAGGGCTTCCGGCTGCACGAGACTTCTTCCTGTCAAAGGGTAATAGTCTCTGTTTCTTCCCCCATCTCTCTCTCTCTGTTTCCTTCTCTATTTCCATAATTCATCCGCTGCCCTTTTTCTTGCCCTTTGCTTTTATTTTCTCCATGTACCGTTTTTCAATGGACAGATAGAGGAATGAACACACAGCCGCACATAGATACTGAGAGCCTAGAACTTTGTCCTTACAGAATCAATGAAACTTAAATTTTTTTATACCTCCATTAGTGTTTAATTTTTAGTTAGTATTTTTATGATGGCGAAGGGATATGGAAAGGTGAAATAATATAATGGAGGGAAAAATATATTTTTGGCAGAGATAAATCCACGGTATGTAATAGCAGTAGAAGTCCCAATTATTATTTGGTAATCTACCGGTTAAGGTAGGTTTTTGGATGGACTCAACTATCAAATAAATATTTTGTAAATCCAAACAAAACACAATCCAGCAACCTACTCTACATCAGGTCCCTCTTCATCTCTGTGTACTTCTTTCCTCCCTTCATCCCGTCCAACATTCCTATCCTGTTCCTGCCCTTTCCTCGTTTACCTAACATTCCCCCCTCTATTACCTTCTTCAACATTCCTCTACCGCTCAATACGCCTTTCATCCATTTTTCCTACCTCCACAGGATATCTCCCAACAAACCCCTCTCCTCACCCACCATCTCCAGTACTTTCTCATTTGTTTTCCTTTCGGTCCATTTCACCTTCTCCATTCTTCTCCACACCCACATTTCAAAATCCCCCAATCTACGTCTATCCTCCTGCTTCAGTGACCACGTTTCCGCGCCGTACATAGCTACACTCCATATCAGAGTTTTTACGAGTCTTTTCTTAACCTCCGTAATCAACGTCCCCGCCATGTGACACAACAGATGTTGTTGCGACCCTTTTTTCTTTGCGGAAAGGGCTCGAAGAAATAAGTCCACGGAGTATGCTGTTGTAAAGGTGAATGATTCATCGGAAGTAATCATCGTAATTATTTAAAGGCAGTGGAAGGAAAACTGGACAAGAAGACCCATCTGCAGAGGAAGCCTAGGGTGATGCATAGACTAGGCAGTGGAAAACGTACAATGTGTAGAAGTCCCAATACGAACCTTAAATAGGGTTCGTAATAATTAACTTTTGGCATCCATCAATGCTGCCTAATGCACACTCCGCGATGGGCGGTAGTGTTATATTTTACTGAATTTTCACGTCCATTTTATTGTTTTTTTCAAGAAGTAGCTCTCCACTGCCTTCAATTTGTGGTTTTCAGAAGAAATTTTAAAATAATCTCCATTAAATGCGAAGATGGCTGGGTGTTAACCGCACATACTACCTTGATCAAAAAGTTCCCGGAATTTATTCAGAATATTAAAAATACAAGTTTATTCATCTAAATCTATAGTGTCCCCTTCAAAGTAATCCCCATCGACTGCAACACACTTATGCCAGCGCTTGATCCAATCCTCGAAACATTTTTTATATTCGGTTTTCGGTATGTCCATCAGTGCTTCCTGCGATTTTTCCATTACTTCCTCTCGGCTGTTAAAACGCGTTCCCCGTAATGGTTTTTTAACTCGATTGAACAGAAAGAAGTCACAGGGAGCCAAATCAGGTGAATTCGGTGGCTGTTGGATGGTATTTGTTGCATTTTTCGTCAAAAAATTACGAATAATGATAGCACTGTACGACGGTCTCGACGCACTGTGCGACGATTTCTGGTCTCTTTCGGCGAATTGCTTCACGCAAACGTCTCATAACGCCCAAATAATACTCTTTGCTTACTGTCTGGCCTTCTGGCAAAAATTCATGATGCACTACACCGTTGTAATCCATGAAAACCGTCAGCATTGCCTTCTTTTTTGACTGAAAACGACGTGGTTTTTTTGGTCTCGGCTCATTTGGTGAACGCCATTCACTTGCCTGATGTCTGGATTGCGTGTCGTACTCATAAACCCACGTCTCGTCTCCAGTAATGATCCTTTTGATGAATGTGGGATCGGATTCAGCCTCGCAAATCATGTCTTTTGCGACGTCAACACGGTCTCTTTTTTGCATGAAATTGAGGTCTTTTGGCACCAACTTTGCTGCTACACGACGGAAACCCAAATCATTAACCACAATGTCTTGGGCGGATCCATAGGCAATGTTCAAGTCCTCCGCTATTTCTCTGATGGTTAATTTGCGGTTATTGACCAACATTTCTTTTACTTTATCAATTTTTTCACCGACTTTCGATGTCGATGGTCTGCCACTGCGTTCATCATCTTCGATTGACTCACGACCACTTCTGAACCGCTCGTGCCACTGGTAAACGACCGTTTTTTTTAGAGAATCGTTGCCGAAACACTTTTCCAACATTTCCAACGTCCGTGCGCCACTAAATCCGTTTTTTACGCAAAATTTAATACAAGTTCGTTGTTGCAAATTTAAATCCATTTCTGCAATTGTAAAAAATCGCCAACACACACAGAGATAGATGTACTCTTGGCTACGTAAATTTTGCAAATGTCAAGTTATGACACTAAGATTTAAAGGGAATATCAACAACAGATGTACCAATTTAACAAAAAAAGCAGAACTCAAATCGGAACGATGGGAGCGCCACACGGTGGTTATTCCGGGAACTTTTTAATCAAGGTAGTATTTCTGTTGGTATGCGATAGAAGTCGTTTAGTCTTGAGTGCCGAGTATGATTGTCAATGGGTAAATTATTAGATGATATTGGTGATGTCAATGGGTATATTATATGATGGCAATGGGTCCTAATGTTATACTCTGAGATAAATTTCTCGGGTAAACAACAATATCTAGCGAAGATAATGGCGAATTGGGCATAGTTTTAAATGTTGATAACAAGTCATCAGGAGCATTAGCGGAGCCGATGCCAACGGAAAACGTATCGACTCCCTGAGTATTTAAAAAATATCGATAAAAAAATCCTAATAGTAATATTTAGAAATAATGTACATTTTTATAAAACGTATCGCTAATCTTTATTTTCAACGTATTGTACGCATTAGCCTGAAGTTTTTGGTTGGTCTTGTAGATGATTAGCTGTTGAATGCGTATTTGTCCATTACGCCAAATACGTACGACATATATCGTACGTAGTACATATATATATATATACTCGTATATATTTTCCCATCTAATGCCCACGAAATGCCCAGAAAGCTGCCGCAAGGGCGTGTGGCGAGAGTGATGGGTACTAGCCATGTATGCAGACATCTTAGTTCACGCGTGCATTTGAATATATATTAGCTCATCTGCAAGATGCTCATGAAGTATTTCATTAAGCGAAAGCTATTCCCCAAATTATTATTTTTAGCCTGTTAACAACGCATTCTTAATTTTCTTGAACGCCTGCGTCTACGCAGGTCAGTTGAAAATGTGTTTTGCACTTATCTTGGATCAGTTCTCATTTCTAACTGATGTGCAATACAGTGGATTTCGTCAGACCGTTTGTGTTAGTTTGTTTTAGACCGACGGGGTCGGTCAAAATGGAATGATTGAAATAAACGAGAACTTCCAGCTAAAAAAAAGGAAAACCGGTTGCCGATGAGGAGACCAACGCAGGGAGAACACCCGTCTAAGGTTATGAAGGTCAGGCAAGATACCATACTGTGTACGCAATCCGTACAACGGTGTGAGAACGACAAGATTAACCTTTAGAATGCTTAAAATAAGTGAATAAATATTTTGTGTTTTCTTATGTTTCCGAATACGTCGTCACCTTATTAAACAGTTAATGCAATTCGTATCCCGGCAAGTGTGTGCCATAAACAACTACTGTGACATAGAAGAATTCAGATACGCATTATTAATAAAACAATTTTTTTGAAGACTTCATCGAATAAAAAAACAAATTCCCCCCCAAAACTTTGTTTTATTACCGCCATTATGTTTTCCTGTTACTTCTAAACATCTCTAGACATTAGTTACATAAATAAATTAACGGTGCCCAAATAAAATAGATAATGATAATGAAACCTCCTCCAGTGTATTAACGCACCCCGCAGGGTGCTTGGATAATTTCTACGTCTTATCCAAATGATGAATATTAAATTAACGAATCATGCCTTATTTTATTTACATTCAAATTGGAGCGTTACAAAATTTCACTGGCGTCTAACTATTGCTGTCTTGAGAAGTTGCAGTGACTTCATTGACGATTCAGAGATGTAGGCTGGCAAATATTTGAGCTAAGACCTTCGAAATGAACGAGTGAATGCAAAAAATGACATTGACGATGAAACCCCAAGTCGTTCGGTTGGATTTGTATTATTTTTGTTTTATTTTATAGTATTTTATCATTTTATATATTTTTATTTTGTAATAGTACCTTGCAAGCTATCGACAGGGTTTGTGACAGGGAGTGGTTACGTACCAGATTACTTTTGGCCCGAAATACTTCTCCCCTTTTTTACCCTTAATATTTCGAATGTTCTTGAGATAATCTCTCCTACCGTAGTACGGTGAAGCTAATAATCATTTTCAACATCATCGCTAAAGAGCCGTCCTTCCAATTTATGCAAGAGATTAAATCTGTAATGTAACTTTCGCTCCGCGAGAGATTCCCAACGTTATTGTTCAACCAATCGGCAGAAATTCCAATAGACGCTGTAATTTTTTACATCGGAAAAGTTGCCCAAGGGAAATGCGAGGTGATCCGGTTGGATCTTATTGTTCGAGAAGTTTTAAGCTCGACAGCCTTGAACAGGAAATAAACGAAATTATTTATCGGGCCAACATGGCTTCTGTCTGCCAGTCTTATGACTTGGGCCACGCTTTCAGTGGTAAATAGATAATATAATTTTCAACAATTTAAAATTTAATGGTTCAACTTTTCTTGAATGAAAGTTTTGCCTGCAAATAAAGTTATATAATTCTCCTCTTTTGGGTTGATGCGCTTACTCGCACATTTTCGCGAAAGAGCGCGCCTTTTTTTCGCGACTCGCAATGCTGCGCGGGAAATGGCAGCTACAGTGCATTCCCCGTTGCCGCTTCTACTCCTCGCACTCACGATTGGGCTCATCTAACACCCATTGCACTCATATAATCGGAAATCGTGTAGCGGAAAAGGCTTCGTATACTGGAAGGAGTGTTGAGGGGGGAGGACTGGTGAAATAATAAGAACACAAGGGAGGCGATTAACAATCAACGGATTCGAAGTCGAAGCATCATTTTCCTTATCCAAAGCGGTAGATTTCGACGATGATCGAACGTCTTGGAATCGCATCGATTTATCTTTCTTAGACGCAAAAAGGGGAGGAGAAATTAGAAGGCAGGAGGGACTCCCAAGGCTCGGGATGGGAGATAACTCCATGGCCGCCGCGGAAGAGATCACGCTCCGTCCACGGAATACGGCGGGGGAGGAATCCTATCACGACTGCCGCATTCCACGGAGCGGGGAGGGGTGATGTTGCTACGGGGGCGTGAGCTGTGGTCCCGTCACGCTACCCACGCGCACGCGTGGAAATAGACCGCGTGCTAGAACAAGTACGCTCGGCTCGCCCCAGGTCAACGGCCGGCCCACGGAGGCGGTCCCGAGCCGAAGGTGAGGTCGCGCACCGTGGGGAGACCTACGGAACGGTTCGCGGAGACCTTGCGGGCAATCGCAACCACAACGCCACATGGTGTCAGGGGTGGGTTCTTCTTAACCCTGCGAGTTACGCCAGGAGCGCACTTATGGCGAATGTGAACACATGATTGATCTCTTTCATTGTGTTAGGCTCAATTAAATTTAGATGTCGGTCATCCCTCCCCCACCATAAGTACTATCCAAATGGTTAAGGTTTGATTTTAGATGAACCCTGGAACTACTAACTTTTGCACTCCTAATCCCTGACTATAATGGCTCGACGTATCCATTAAGTGGCGAGACACTTACTTTATCTATCTGCTTCACGTTTCCTAATTCGGTTCGCTAAATCGGAAAATATCTGTGTTGCAGCTCGTTGATAGGCAAAAGCCTGGGTCAGAGTAAGTAAACGAGGATCGGGAAGGGAAAGAAGATGAATTTATTGAATTAAAGTGAGCATATTCAAATTTTAGGATGACATCGCTCTGCTGGTTGAGAGTGGCTGAGGACCTCGTGGGAATTCATGGACGTTTTTACGTGCCCTCCCACATGTTGACGTTACTACTCATGAGCGAAAAAGCTCAAAACTTAAGTCTTGTAACGCGCATCCGATTTTTGTGTGCATAAATCAAGACTAAATAACTCTTATCTGTATGTGGAAACATTTCTGGGTCATGTGCACATGCCAACAGGGATTTCGTACTTTTTTGAGCTGTTTAAACATCAGAATGGACGCGTTGTTCCACGGGGGTGTTACAAGGGCAGCTAATACTCTTATTATATTGCATTTTATATATAAATTAGTGTGTCAATTAATCCTTTCAAGGATTAGGGTGATGCACTTACATATTTGTTCAGTGGAGATAAGCGAGGAGGCGTGCTTGCGAAAGGAAGATGGTCATAATACGGGAGTGGGGATCGATTCCAGAGGATAGCTGTTAAAACATCACAGATGTGCATACAACGCAGTTGCTCAAATATTACGTGACTTTTTGCCACGGATAACTTCGCCTCTTTGTTATCTGAATGCAAACTTCATAAAAACTATAAATTTCTACCCGTTAAACGTCCATCAATATTTGAGAGAGCGGTCGGCCACTTCCATGTCTATACGTGGAGGTATAATACAGGCAATGTGTGTGCAAAGAATATATATATCGGGTTTGTGTGATACACTGATGCAACAGTACATTTTTACAGCCTCCTCTATAGACTTTTATGTCCACGAACGAGAAAGTCTTGACCACAGACACCAGGATATCAGCGATAAGGATTATCTCTCATAATCCACAATGTCATCGGCACTCAACGAACCATGCAATACACAGCAGATAAAATACCCGTTACTATAGTTTCCCATGAGTTTGTGAGAGAGGGAAAAATGGGAGGTAACCTAGTAACGGGCACTCGAATTAGGGACGACCTTGAAAGGGAGTATTCGGGTCGTTTGTCAGTCTATTGCCGGTAACTATGAGCTACCGTTAACATTTTGATTATAATTTTTATTCCCTTCCCCGAGTCCATCGTTCCATCAAAATCCATCTTAAGAATTTGAAATCTACGTGTGGTATATTTTGTGTACCTATAAAGAAGAGGACATTAAAATACCTTCGAATGTTACTGGAATAATAGGCGTCATTTCTCCAAAGTAGTTTCTCCGGCAAAAATCTAGTTGGCCGGAAAGGTGGTGTTTTTTTCCTAATCAAGCATCCTCTTGCTCGGATTCTTTCGGAGGAGGTGCTATCTCCCGTCGCATATGATTAGTTTTGATTTGGAATGGCTGTCCTCCAGTGCTCGTTTTTATGTCCTTCTGCGTAGCCAATATTTAAAGAAAATCTCGGCTTGCGAAATGTTTTAAGGGTAGTCGAATCCGAATGATGTCTCCCGACGACTGGTGAAGGTCGCGCTTATCCGCCGCCATCCAAGGACGAGTCCAATCACGACCCGGGACACCACCTCTCGCGGGAATCGAAAGGGAAAAACCAAAGGCTGGGACTTGGCCATTATCTGCCTCTTGGTAAATTTTTCATGAGACGGCAACCAAGCGAGATTTATATCTCCTACCTACCCGAGTGAGCGAAACAAAGATGACGAAGAAAAAAGAAGACGCCGATATGGGCTCATTGAAGGGAAGGTTTGCTTCTTTTGTTTTTTTTTGTATCTCTACACCCCTGGGCGCTTAATGTAAACGGATTCCCACCACATTGCCCCTCCACCTCTCCATGCTGGTAGACTATTGGATGGGAAAAAAACAAAACAAAACAACTACGCGATCCCTCTTCTTTGAAATATGCCTCCGTTTCCATTCCCACGGAGCTTTCTGGAAGGATTCTAACGCAAGAGTGATGTTAAGATTAAGGTTTTCTTTTGTTTAGTGATGAGCTAACCGAAAATTAAAACTCAGTTGGATTTAATGCAGTCATCACTAAGCAGTAGCACATAAATGATCACCCTGATGTCATCAGAGGTAACTTCTCGTAATTTCAGCATTGCACTACAGATATTGTATACTAGTACAATAGTTCTCGCCAACAAATGATGTATTTCTTTCCTCAAGGTATTGACGACCAGTTGTATAGCCTAAGAAGTGGAAATTATATGAAGGAGGAGCAAGAATCCTTTATAAAAGGTTAACTTGGATTACTCCAGTTCATAACGTAATGTATGTACGTGAGAAAATGTGTAGGAGTAGCATGGCTACCCTTTAAAAAGTTCGTGTGCTAAAAAGAGAAGCGTACCGAATCATAATAATTTAGTATCACATTTATTTTCTCTTTACCGAATTGAGAGGGGGTATCTGAAAAGAATAGATCCTTGAGCATTGTTCTCCTGTTTGTATTGTAGTTTCGTCGTTAATGTTTGAGTATTTATTTAATGAAATGGAGTTATGTGTTTACGAATCATTTTTGTGAACAGTATTTGATTATGGACGATCAAAACCAAACTAAAACTTAACAATATTTAAGTCTGTTCGCATTTTTGAGCGTTTTGGTCCTGTGAAGTCATTTTCATATGCCAAGACATTATTGGATCGTGAACCGAAATGCCCTGATGTTAAATTTCTTATTTTGAACATTTCACATTTTTATTACGGGCCAATCCATTCAATTTATATTTAATTTAGTCGACAAAGTTTCATTAGTTACGTTATAATGTTAACTTTAATTACTTATGTCTCTCTACTCTAAGCTCATCAAATAACAAATTCTTAATAAGATCTACGTAGATGTTGCGCTTCGTGGTTTTTTCCCTTCTCTGTTTGATGGCGAATTTCCATAGCCACCATTGTATATTATTCATGCGGGTCCTATTTCGTAACCGGCGCGGCTAAATGGTAAAAACAACTCATCGAAGATCGTTCTCTTGGGTAGGTACGTTTTATCTCTTGCGAAAAACCTTCAATCAAATTCGCATCGCGCACACACACACACACAAGAACAATTTCCTGTTGTCGACCATCGGCGCACTTATTCGTGTTCGGAATACGAAGTAAGTCATCCTTACCGAGGGTGTACTTGTTCTTTTGTGGGTGCGTCAACATGACGGCGATGGGCCGAAGTAGTCCAGAGTGATGCTAGCCACCGAAAAACAAAAACGACCGGCGTAGCGTTGAGCGTAGCTTTCATATACGTGAGTTTAACAATCTGTAATGGTTAGGAATGAGAATAAACGAGAGAAATAAATCAAAAGCTCTACGGCCTCAGGTTAAAATAATAACGGGGGAAAAACTCCAAACGGCCGTAATCAACAGTCGCAACTCTCGTCAGACTAATTGCTGTGTTGGTTTTTCGCGGGAACCACGAAAGAGACTAAAACAATCTCTCAACCAAGAATACCCTCTGTGGTGGTTTACGGGAAATTAATCCACGCCAGGAACCACACAGCCACAAACACACTATCCTGTCTAGAATCCTTCACGAGGCTGTAGGGAAGACCCCGTTAATGGTACCAGGATGTTCTACAAGTACTCACTCTGTGCCTATCCACGAAGGACGAGCACAGTCCATTCACACACACTAGCGATAAACGCACACGCACTCAAAAGGGCCCAACTTCTGGGAGAATCTGAAAACAAAGAGCGCAGACGAAGATATGCGTCGAACACGCGTGTTTCGCCCACAAAGTGGCCCTATGAAAAAAAAGGGGAGGGGTGGTGAGTATTAAGTTCAACGGAAATTTTGGGTTTGAAAACAGGAGTAGGAATTCACTTCAAAAGGTTGTACGGAGGGGAGAATGGAATCGGCTCAATATCGCTGTTAACTACGACCTTTTTGAATTAGTGTATGGAAATGCTTTCGGATGCGTCCAAAAGGTGGTTGGGAGTCTGTTTGATAAGTTTCAGTTGGTGTTCTGATGTCTGATGGCCTTCCTTGAGTAAATGTAGGGCGAAACTCGATTTGTCTGGTCTGTAATGGGCTATGTGCTCTTTGAATCTGGTTTTAATATTCTTCTGCGTTTGCCGATGTAAGATGAGTCGCAAGAGGAACAATTTATTTTGTAAATACCGGATTTATTTGAGGTGTCGATTGTGTCCTTAGTGTTCCCTAATAAATGTTTTAGTTTGTTGTTGCTGCTAAATGATATTTTGGTGTCGACGGGTTTGAAAATCTTCCCTAGCCCTTTTGTTAATTGTGGGTGGAACGGAAGTTCGATGTATCGAGGGGTTTTATGCTGTGTGAGGGTGGTTGTGTTTTGAACTAGTTTTTTATGTTTGTGCTTTTTTACTAAGTTAACGATAATGGACTGTTTAAAACCATTTTGAATCGCGATGAGTTTGATGTTTTTTAATCTTTGAAATAGTTGTTTCTATTTAAGGGAATGTTTACTAATCTGTGTACAAGGACATGGATAAGATATCTGCTGGGGCAAGCGAAAGACACAAACTTTGCGGCAATTATTGCGCCCATCCAATTGCGAATTTTTATGCCGATCCTTGTTTCCCCAACAGAAAAACTGGTCCTCATCCATTAAACATAGTATTTAATTCTCGGAATTGACTCGACGAGATTACGGATCGAAATTATAAAGTCATATTACATGCATACATCAGTGGAATGGCATGCCATTTGCTGTGCGATTAATCTATTTTTATGATATCTGGAAAAGTGTAGGCGAGGGAAACAGCGGAGCTGTTTGTTTTTAAGCACCTGGGAATGAATGATCCCGTAGTCATGAATCGGGAACGTCACTCGCACATCCCACGCAGTGCGTTTTCACATAAATCCGAGATTGTATTGAATCCCCCCCTTCCCCCCATTTAGCAATGACTCTCTTTGAGTTGATTGAATTAGAGAGAAGAGTAATGACTAGACAATTAACATTTGTAACCGTAAACGGAGAACAAATTATGTAGACTAAGATGAAAATGTTTCCATAGTCATGCGTGATGTATCGCTTAAATAAATGTTGGGCAATGCTACAATCGCTTTCGTTATGTAATTTATTAGTGAAATCATGTAGAAGATACACTCTCCTCTGTATCTTGGGTTACCGTTTGTTCAATAATCGCGTGTAGTCTGCCAATAGAAGGCCGAATTGTTCCCTTACCAGTGTATCAATTTTTCCATTCTAGAATCGTATTAGGATAATCTAGCGTAAATAATGAAACAGTATTGTAAAATCGTTTGTGGAATCATACGATTTCCCAGAAAATTTCCTTCCCCTGGCTTTCATGTTCCTCAATGGCAAATAGGTGTTTTAGCAGATACATGGTTTGATGAAATGCCCAAAGTCGAAGCGGTCGAATTGTTTGCCGAGAGTAAATACCATTATGTGGGTTGTATTAGTAATACAGGCTTGGGTGACTGCTGTGAATGCAGGTTGCGGACTTCATTCCATTAAGGGAGTATGGAAAGATGTTCAGTCCTCCTCACTCGTCATCTCGTGGTTTCATCGATTGCTTGTTTCAGCAGAATCCCGTGCGAAATTAAATAAGCCCGCTGTTATCCTTAAGCGAAAGGCGATAAAGCCTTCGAACTTACTTTGGTTTACATGGGCCATTCATGAATCACTCCCATATAATGGGACCCTTTTAATGGCAGTGGGTTATAATCGGGTTATAGGCCTCATCTTTGGTTCCATTGGGGTAATCCCATCCCGTCCGACCTTGGCTATAAACTTATCAATGGCGATCGAGTTAGTCCTAAAGACCCCATCTCAGCCATTCGGATCCCCATATCGATCAGTGAAATCGAAATTTTAATCTCCTCACCCAAAGCCAATAACCCCCCCCCCACAGCTCGCCTTTCAATATTGCCATTTCTCATTCAGAGATGGCTTTTGGAGTTCGATATTCGCTTTTATCTATCAGTCCTGTTTCGTGTTGATCATTTCGTACTTCTTTATGGAATATCTCATTAAAGAGGGGGTTTGGAAGTAATCTCTGACCGTTTTATCGGAGTACTTGGGGGAAAATGAGTTTAAAAATGTTACGGTTGGAGAGAATGTTTTGTCTTTCATTGGGATTTGCCCTGTGGGTGTCAGGCAATCTGTGCCTAGTATATTGTTGACCCATATCTAGAGATTATGGAAAATAAATACGGTTCGGAATGTATTTATTTCAGTTCCTTCTAATGACCAATGTTTTCGAATATCTTTTATACGGTGCATAGCTATACTCTTGCCAGAAGTAACAAATAACTCTTTTATTTCTCCTTCTTAGGACCACGGCGGTCTTAAATTTTATGGTAACTTTCACCGTGACCTGGAATACTGTGTGGGAATTCAAAATGTAAAATTGGTTTAGTATTTTATAGCTATAAATACATAAGTCTCGATTTCACGTTTCTTTCTGTGTCAGTTTGTCTTTTTCTGTGCTGAATTTATTTGTTTTTTATTTATGTGTCCCACGGAACTGGCGTGAAAAAGAGCGTGATAATCATAATAAAATAATAATAATCCTAGCGAAGAGGTTTTTGGGGAATACTCCAGGTAAAAAAATCGTAGGGAACCGTTAAGATCTTGTCAAAGCTGGGAGACTACTTCGGAAACAGAACTGCTCGACGAATAAACTGTCTTGGTCGATGAACGATGGTACTCGGGGAGTTAAGGAGTTGGGGGGATTTCTATTGGAGTAAGATAGCCTCAACGTATTACGAATTTATAACGGAGATTTTGTCGTGAAGAGAACGGAGTAAATAAAAAATAATTTTTTAAAATCTCCCCATTTCGGAGTGCTCCCAGACGTAAATGACCAAGTGTGACAGTACGAAAAATTCCGTGATACAAGTCCACTTATTCTTTGGAGGGAACTTTTCATTTTCCTTTTGCCGTCGGGAAGAAATTTGTTCGGAGCGTACCGGTCTTAGGGCAGTCCTCGTCTTTCTCTCTCTCTCTCTCTCACAAACGCGCTGATTTATCACCGAATATATTCGGGTCGCTTTGAACAGTTGCGTGGAATTCTGGACCATTCTGCAGGTAGGGATTGGCTGCGAGTCTTTAGTGATCTCGTTTCCCACTTCACCTCCCGTCGTCGCCCGTTCGCTTCAAAACCGAGAGGAGCTCCACGACACCCTTATCCGACCTTGGTGCTTCCTTTTGTGCTGCGCGTTTGTTTGTTTATTTCTCAGTGTCATTTAGGCACCGCATTATAAATTTCGCGCGGTGGTCAAATCGTCAAGGGTTCATTACGGCGCCATAAATTTCGCCGCCGCTGGATGGTAATAGAAAGATGGGGATGCGGAGAAAGAAGAAAGCGTTTGGTCGGGATGATTTTTCCATGCGAGCCCCATAAATAGTCCAGCCGGAATAACTTGGTGATTTTATCCCAATTTTTAGCCGGTCATGAGAAAGTTTTCAGTGCCCCTCGTTTCGGCCTTGGGGATCGACCGTAAGGTGATTCTCTGTAGTCTTTTCGTCTTGAACCTTTGATTTCGAATACGGTTGATGTTTTAGGAGTTTTGGTCGTTTTTGGAACGTACTGGTGTCGATACTTTAGTTACTTTTAATCAGGAAATTGGAGAAGGATGGGGCAAAATCCGCTAAGTTTTTGAAAAATTGCTACGAGAAGTGATCAATCGTTTGGGAGGTAGTATTATTGTAAGGTAATCTACCGGTTAAGGTAGGTTTTTGGATGGACACAACTATCAATTATATATTTTGTGACTCCAAACCAAACACAATCCAGCAACCTACTCTACATCAGGTCTATCTTCATCTATGTGTACTTCTTTCCTCCCTTCATCCCGTCCAACATCCCTATCCTGTTCCTGCCCTTTCCTCGTTTGCCTAACACTCTCTATTATCTTCTTCAACATTCCACTACCGCTCAATACGCCTTTCATCCATTTTTCCTGCCTCCATAGGGGGGTAGTGTGTGGAAGGAATTCGGTTTAGAGCACCATGATTCACGAAGATATCAAGTTAGTCTAAGGTCCATATTAGCAGTCGTTTCCCAGCAATGAAAAACACCTGCGCCAACGTTTCCCATGATTTCTGACCTAAGACACATCTCAGGAACTGCCATCGCTAGGATATTTTGATGTAGTTGACCCCTGGGAAGCTCACAGAGCTTCGATACTACACACGTATTTATAACAAAACCAGTAACCCCAATAGTTTGCTTTTAAAAAGTAAATGCCAATGATTTAGTCGGGGTTTAGTGTGTGTACACATTTATGTACAAGTTCTCTTTTATGCCTGAGTGAGGGGTGCGCTAATACCACACTCCCTGGCGGAGTATTGTGTAAATGTAGATATTGTTGTCCCTCAATTCCTACGTGCTAACTTCTCCTTAGTGTTACCCATGACGGGGAGATTTTCAGGGGCACTTGGTGAAAACGTGTAGTATTCATGTCACTGTAATCAAAATGCTTGCTAGTTTTCAATGTTACGTATGCTTAAGGTAAATTTACCTTAGTTTCATACGGCGAGGGAACTTGGAAGTTGAGGCACGATGACAGACATAAGATTACGTCTTTTGACATGCAGGTGAGAAGAAAGATGGAAAAAGTGGAATTACCGGCAAGGGAAACAAACCAAGAAGTGCTAAGAATGTGAGGGAGGATAGAGGATTATGTGAAGGAATAGAAAGGATGCTAGTGAAGTGGATGCAGGGCTTTTTGAGTGGTGAGGGAATGTTTTACTGTGATGGAGGGGAGATTGTTAGGCAGGCGAAATGGGAAGAGAAATAGAGTAGGAAGGGAAGTGGAAATTACAAGGCATCGTACATTGGTTTATTGTAGCGAATGTTGATACGTTGCCCCATGCTAAGTTAGGCTTCAAGGTGGTAGTTAGAATGTGTGTCCACTCAAAGTCTACCTCAAACGACTGACTACCTGTTAACTGTAATAATAATTTCGACACCAAGTGTCGTTGTCATGATTTTGGAAACTGACAATTAATTCCACAAACATGGCCGATGAACAAACGCTTTGATTTCGTTAGTAGGAATAATTCTTATGTAATTTATTTGCATGATGATCATGTGAGATAAATGTATCTCTTTCTTAATTTGGAATAGCTGCCGTCCGTTTCGACGTGATTGATGGTGTTCTCCTAATCGCCGGTTCGCACATTGATTATCGCTGTCGGCGTGGTTACAAGTGTGTCCTGGGCGTGCATTCAAATATATCATTTAAACCTTCTTGACATGTTACGCTAACACTTTGAAAAGAAAAATTGAACGAGGCTTCTTGAAACAAATTTGAGGCGATCAAACTCCCGGGGCTTGAATCACGTATTCGACGAGGCTTTTACGCTACCAAAGAATCTTTGATGTGAAGAGAAATCACCCCGACAGTCGACAGACGGCTGGTGACAATCGTTAGCCAATTTGTTTATCGTTGAACTATTCGAATTTTAATATTACTCGCGAGGATTAGTATCAATAAACATTGATACTCGAAATTCATTTCAGAATAGTTCCGCTGCAGTGCTGAACAAACGACGCATCGCTTCGCGTTGAACAAAACTGGACTCTGAATGGTTAATTGTATTAATTGGAAATTAGGGTCGTTAATTTCCGCCAAAGGCCCTTAACGAGATATAGAGCAAAAAAATGAACCATCCTAGTGGACTGTATTAAATTGTCGGCAAGTTCATGGTGCCGGTTTCATTTTTCACGATCCACATGGCTTGTAAACGTTAATTAATCGAAATTTGATTAAAAATTTGAATTTGTGGAGGAGACATCAAGGAATTCCTCGTTTACTTTTAGACCCTCCCTATCCCAGGGTAATTTCATATTCCTTTAGCCCCTGAACTATATATCCCGGTGTTCCACGTCCAGTGCTTACTTACTCTCATACATGTCCTAAAAGATTGATCTTCTTTCTTGCATCCATCTTTATTTAGCTTTCTTTTTTCCCTGTGGGTTTCCTCGTGGGACCTTTGCTACTGTTTTCCCTTACACTGAGCTCCCGACAAATCCATTGTGTCCCAAGGTGTGACCACTCCATCTTCCACTTATACGTCATACCCTGCAAGCTGACAGGGGAATTTATGAATGGGGGGATTAGGATAGCCTGAGTTATACCTGTACATATGTATGTTGAAGGAAGGAGCGATGTGGGGTTGTAGAGCCTTTACGAGTACGTATACGAGCTTATGTTTGAGAATCGCCCAGAAAAAGAACACGCACAAGAAAATGGGTATCACATTTTAAATATTTCGGTGGTCCCAACCTCCGGCATTTATATGAGAGGAGTGTTTGTAATTATGCGTCAAATAGTATGTCATAGTAGTATTAGATGAATGTATTCGTAATACATGCATGTTATAAATTCATCAATTAGAAATGGGACAAGGAAAACAGGTTGGTTAACAATTATGGACAATTGAAAAGTACTTTTCCATGGAAAACTCATAACACAACCGGGAGCCGAACTCGGACGAGTGCTCTATGAACTCCTCTTTTGAGGGAACGATTCCCCTCTATCTCACGTTCCCATATCAACAAAATTATTCTCATGTGACTACCTAGCCTTTGCATTTGTTTAGAGCTTTGTCTTGCCTTTTTTTTAGTTTTTGTTAGATGGTTTGGAAAATCACGGCATTTCGTCTTTGCCATCTTTCTGTAAAATACGCACTTGATCACCAAACTGGCCAGCAGGCTAAATTCTTCACCTTTCCGAATAAGCAGTGAGAATTGAGGTGCATGAATACTGTTTGTTATTATTTTAGACTGTTAAATTTGATTGGGAGGATGGACTTACTTAAAATTTGAATATTAAAATCAACGTGCATCCTAATTTTAAAAGACGCATTTGCTTTCTTAAGTAATAAATTTTTAATCGGTGAGAGAAACAATCATTCGATTATTCAGGCTACCGCATTGAGTTGCCTTGTTTCGAGGTAATGCCTTTTAAATCTGAAGTCAACTTTCGCCCACGGAATTTTGTGGAAGACGTTAATGGTATATTGCTTCGATATTCTAAGCGTTCCTTACGTCGAGTTATGTGTTACATCGTTTTGTTATCGGGCGATGCCGTCCACATTGTTTAAACTCGAAAATACATTCCTTTTCCAAGATTTCCAGACAGTCTTCTTTTTACGACCGATGTTTAACGGTTTATTTAACATAACTTGAAAATAACTTGATGCATTATGAAATGCACAGCAAAGGTATTCTCGTCCTTCTTTTAGGACGCAAATTGTTATAATACTAAGTAAAAAACATTTTCACCGATCAAGAAATTTACTCTATTATCTAGATTTCTATGGAAACAAATGCATTGAATGAGTATTTTGCGTTTTCAATGAAAAGTATGTGACAAAGGAAAGATTTGTTTCACATGAAATTTAACTCGAATGAAATGACGGTGTGAAAATATAATACTATGTACATGTACATATCGTGCATGAATTCTAATAGTATCTTTTGGGTTCTGTCGTGAAGGATGTTTGGTAGAATGAACTCGGGTAGTTGCCGTAGTCGCCTGAATAAGTATACATTCATAGGTATAGGGAACGTATCAGCGACATTCGTAAAGATTCCAACAAAAAGTTATTTTGGAAATAAAAGTCTCAATATTGTCATTATTATAGCTTTCCGCTTAAGTTGTGTTTTGGTCGTTTCACAGGATCACGAATTGTAATATTAAAGTATGAATAAATTGTTTATTAAAGGAATGTTGAATATGAAGTATTATTTATTTTAAAAATACTCCTCGCGATTGGCGTTGTTGGAATGTTTTCATGGCTGGATATACGTAAAGTTACGAGAATCGGATATTATTTATGTGGTTCCTTAAACTTATAACTTTATGCTGTAATTTGTATTATATCTCATATAATATAAGTACACTTTCTCTTTCTATAGTTTCAATTAGTTATTCTTCAGTTTGCTTGCGTATTTAAGCTCATTCATAATTTCCCTTCATCCATCCCGTCAACATTGAAAATGGATTGGATCGTACTTGCTGCAAACTTTGAATGCTTGTTTTTTTTTTGGGAACAGACATTGAGTGAAGTAAATCCACTCTGAGATTCTCCCCTGGGGCTTAGCAGTGGAGGCGTACAGGGGGCAAAAAGAAGAAGCTTTGACCCGTAAAATGATGGCCTTCTCATGGAAATATTTTTCTTATTATTTTTCGGACAACATGAGTCTAGGGTATACTTCTCGCGGAGAAGGATGGAGAAACGAATTGGGTGGAGGGGAAGACAAGCAAAGAATTGTTCGAGAGATTGGTGGAAGAGAGGAACTTTGTGAGCGAATTTCGAAGACTGCAGAAAAAGCGTGCGTGTTAAGGGAGGTGGATTGAAGGAGGCGATCGAGGTTAGAATCTTAAGTAAGCGTCGGATAGCGTAGGGAGAGAAAAAGAATTTGAGGTAACTCGAATTGTGTTAGAAAGTGGCGGGTGAGGAAGAAGTGTAAAAGTTTTCGTATTTTGTAACTTCTAGAGTTTCTTAAACCTAATCCGGGACCTTCCAAAAGCTGCGGCTACACGCACTGGCTGACTGAGACCTTACGGAGTTCCCAGTCTCAGAGGATCGTGGTCCCCTCTGTAATAAAATTATTTTATACATATATATATGCATTTCTAATATTTGTTGGTTCTTTTTGTTGGGGGATTTGAAATATACCAATTCATTTGTCGTACAATTTCAATGATAAAATTTTTAAATTTTCTTCCAATATCGAGGGTCACAGAAAATCAGGATTCAAGAATGATTTATTGTGGTGCAGGGTCGAATGAGGTATTGTCCAATAGCTTAAGCATAGTTACCTTAATAGGATAAGTTAACTTAATAGGTTAAGTCTCCGAGGTCATGAAGATTCATCTTATCTATTGGGAAACCATAAATGCTGATAATAATTAAATACAGAGCGTTATACGTGATCCTAATTCCTATATTTTACATGGAAATGATGTGCTAAGCTCAAGCAATTAGAAAGCCACCTGCTAAGTTGAACAATTAGAAGCGGCCATTTAAATTACTCTTACCCCTCCTTAGCTGTATCGTCCGTTATTGGTTAATGTGAGGCTCCAATCTTACACATGATTGGGAAACTAAAAAATGGGCACGGCCATAAATAGTTTTACTGTATTTCGTGCTTTGATGTACGCCGGTATGTTGTGATCGCTCCTAATTTCATGATACACACGCTCAATCCTTCATTTTTTCCAATTACGCCAGGCCACGTCGTCCCTGCATTGGGTGTGACCCCGCTTTTGCGTAGTAGAACAATGGGATGATTACTCCGAGTGGAGTGAAATTCGGTCTCGCGCCCTTGTCGGTATGCCCTCCGCTTTGTCCGGCCACGCGTTTGCCCAACGCCTCTTGAGATTCCGACATCCGATTCAATAACCCCTCCGGATCTCTACATCACGCTTCGCTAAATCTGCCCTCCCTTCCTCTCCTCACCCCACCCGTTCACCTCCTCATCTCCTTCCTCATTGGCATCGAACGGTACATTTTAGGCGGTCCGCGGGGGAGTCGGAGGGAATGCGCGTGGGAGGGAATTGTGGAGTGGGCGGGCGGGAGTGGAGGTTGTTAGGCCGGCCGCGGCCAGACACGTGTGCCCGAAGGATACCGATCGCACTTCCCGGCATTTTTTCCTCCCTGTTCAGCATCCCCCCCTCTCCCGCGACTCAATTGGGTAGCTTTCGAAGTCGCCCCAACTGCGAAGGGTCAAGATTGGTACTGTGGGCCGGGAACGCCCGCCGCCGTGGTGAAGTCTCAACGACGGGAAGGCCGCTGTGATTTTCTCCTCTCCGAGGTGGTTCTGCGTTCGAGTCGAGTAAGCCCAGATGTTCTGAAAAATTCGCGGAAGCATCTCGATAGAGGGTGGTATCCATTTGGAGTAATAATGTGTGTTGTCGATGGCCATCAGTGGGGTAATTTGGAGAAAGAGAGGCAAAGGAGTGAGTGCTATGAGAATGTTCTTATTTCCGTGAGGTTTTTGGGGAAAAGGAAATGTTTCATTGTTTCCTTATGTATTAATTGTCTAATTTTTCCAAGTACTTTAAGATGCCCAAGACTAAAGTCACCAAGGCAAAATTTAACAAATGCTCACCAATGAAACTTTCGCTTGAGTGTCATTTAAGCACCTGTCAGAAGAGTTTCCAAATGTTCGTTTCATTTCGCTGGATGTATTCTGATATCCTTAAAATAGAATCAAGTTGTCATTCGTGGCAGCATTCATTTTTCAGAGTGAAAATGCCACGTAATTGAGGCGGTGATTATTAAATAGTCGTTGTGGAAAACTCTTTCGTTAAACCAGTATGCGATATTTTCTTTTGTATTCGAGTGTAAGTTGTGGATTCTCTGACGAATTAGAACATCACCCACCACAGTTTCCTTTCAAACGCTGCTCTCCGAATGATAACGGAAGAAAGACAGTTCACCAACGCGCAAGTTTAATGGCGCTGCGGTCTATTTGTTCTATTCCTGGTATTTTCACCTAGCCCTAAGTCGGCCGGAAAACTAGCAAACTGGAAATTGGCGTCATTTTGTTCGATATTTTTGTATCTCGAACGAAATGACTCAAGTTTCCAGTTTGCTAGTTTTCCGGCAGACATAGGGTAAGGTGAAAATACCAGGAACAGTTAAGGGGTGAAATTAATCTGGCAGTTAAACCTTCTTCCTCATCTTCTATAAATGAGGTTTTGTATTTATGAAATAATAGTAATCTGAGAACATCTGGATTTACGAAACGTTGAAAATGTCAACATTTCTAGACTTCGCAATACGTCGCGAAATGGTAACGGTCATTTTTATAGGAATACGAGTAGTAAATTTAAATAATTCTAAAATTTGAATTCGTAGAATTAATTAATTGAAAATATTTTAATGAGATAAATAATGATTAGATTGATTTTTCGTTTTGAATAACGAATTGATAGACCCAATGAAAAGCATCCCTCAATTTCAACGTGTATTATACAGTTCTGGATACAGAATTATAGTATTCTGTAAGCTGTGATATTGTTAACGCATGCGTATCTCCCTCAGAATCTTACTTCTGTCATTAAATCAATCCCTTCATCGGAAACATTCTTCGTTGTCGATCCTATTCTTTTGATCTACAATGCAGCAGTTTCAAAGTGTAGAAATCATTCTCCTTGAATCTGTAATGTAGTCGTCCATGTGAGCCGATACCAGGAAGGCAAAATCTGTAATTGAATTTCGAACATACGTGACTGTTACAGTGCATGTTTGTTCCCCGGGCAACGATAGGGACATGTGGTTCATGTTTGAATCGGTGATGAAGGAATTCGCGGGAAATTGACGAATCTATTTTGGGATTCCCCGGCGGTGTTACGCTGGGTAGTTATTCTGGTGTATGTATAGGCAGTCTCGCTTTGAGCACGCATTTCAGATTGCTGTCTTTAAAAATTAAAAATAGGTACGTGCATACATTTTTCCGCCACGAAAGGATCAGCAGCCCTCGCGGGTTTCGGGAGTTCAATAAATATTGTCCGGCCTCTTCCACGTCCAATAAGTTTTTTCGTAAACAAATATGTACCGGGTTATACAAACTGTTTGAAAAGTGCTTTCCGTCCATTGATGTGTGTACACTAAAGTATGGGAACAACCCTTCAGCGTTGGAACTCTTTTTTATTTTTTCGGCAAAGCACCAGATTTATCGACCTAGTTGGGGACAGTTAAGTTTATTAAGTGATTCGATTCAACGAAATCGTTCGATGAAATCAATTTTGTGTTTAATCTGTATCCACACACAATTCACCTCTCAGTTCAATCAAGTCTTAGTTTTCCAACCTAGATATTTACTATTCGTTCATTTTCAAAATGCAGTGCTTCGCCTAAATCCGAATGGAAGGGTGTACTTGAAATTTAACGTGCAGTATAGGTCGGAAAATTAGGGATGTTTGTGTACACAAAACCAATTCTCTTTTATTGTTATGCATAAGGCAGTGGCGCATGACCAAAAAACATTGTTTTTGGTCGCCGACCCTGGTTAAGTTGCAAACACGCGTCTTACAGTCGTTTAATCGGAGACGTTCTCTTATATTATTAATTTAAGGTTTCAAGCAGTCTTAAATGTGAGAATACTTAATTATTAATATTATTCTCATTGAGTGAAAATGCAAATCTTTGTAAACTAGTATATTCATTGAGGATATTTTTGTGTCATTTTTTAGTGCCTTAAAGGAAACCTTTTACATCTCTTTTGATCCTTACTCTATAGTACTTCTGTCGCCTAAGTTTTCACATGTTTTCCTCGCCGTTTAATTAAACTTAATGAGTATATCCGCGTTTTCCCTACGTTTATTAACACTCGGTGCGATAAAATTCAATTATAAAACTGCACCGTGGTAAAAAACCAGAACGGTATCATCAAGATATTTAAAGCCCCACGGTAGGAATGTATATAGGGGCGAAAGGGCAGATAGAAATCCAACGACGATATGTTCATATTTTGAATAAGTCGAGAAAGTGATTTTAACTTCCCACCTGGTGAGGTGAGGGAAATAAAATTTATAATTGAGGGAGTATATTCAGCACCAAACCAGTATTTGGTATATCATGGGAAATAAAATTTTCTCTCACCGCATGGCAGCCATTTTTTTTCAGTTTGGGATGTCGGTAATTTCGTAAGTTGTCGGTGAAGTCCATTTAACCTGACTTGCTCAAACGTTATTTTTTGCGTTCCCATTCAACAAATTATTTATTGCCGCCCTCTTGTCCATATTATTTTGCAGACCCCATAGTAGTATTGCACTTGCTTGCCTTGGGACTCGTTCCGATTCGGAAAAACGTGCGTCCTCGTTAATCAAGCTCAAGACGAAAATCGGCTGCAGGTAAGCGGCCCGCGGCACGAATGACTTCATACCCATAAAGACACACGAAACCCTAGCAAAGGATATATTTCCAAACTTGAGAATAAAGTTATTCAACTGGTTGGGGGAATATCAAGTTTCGGTTCATGGTCGAGGTCAGTGACTCCGTTTCTGTTGCTGGATACGAAGATCTATGTTACATTTTAATATTAGTTTTGCATTTTACGTTTGCATATTCTTACTTTTGAGATATATCGCCCACTTTTTTAAAAACGACTTCCCAGCGTGATCAATTTAATTGGGTTCAGGTGTTGCCGTGGTATTTTGTGTGGCCGAATAAAAATCTTAACCAAGGTCCCCTGGAAAACTATAGTATCATAAATGAAGTTTGTCTCGATGCTATTGTTGAGAAAATTAGCAGATGGATGTCATGTAATATATTTCAACTCGAAGCTTCAGTCGTGCATTTAATATCGGTCAAATTTGGGAGGAATGCGATTGCTCTTTTTATTTGTCTCATTTTTAATAGATGAGGGATTAAACTGTCGCCTCTGTGGGCCCTCGTAAATCATTCTTTTTTACCCCAGAAGTGAATGCAGTTAATTTAGTGAAATAATGGCGCGCTTGTATCTCCGATGCTTCAACAGGAAGATGGAGAAGAAAAAAACATAATAAAAATTAGGAAAAGAGATTCGAACACTGCTTTCAAACTGAAAGAAAATTGTTGAACTGCATTAGTGCAAATAAAAGTAATTTCAGCATTAGTTGGAAAGAAATGAATTACTTTGTTTTGTCTAATGGTGAAAATCGCTTGATAAAATTGTATTTAGGAAGTGAGTGCAGGAATAGCATCGGTGATAACCGATGAAGTTGAGGGGAGATTAAGGGAAGAGCATAATCTTTTTGGACGTCGTGAGGGGTGGTGGAAAGTGTATGAAGAATGGCAAAGGAAAATAATGTAGGGAAGACAAGAGGAAGCCCAATCGATAATTAATAGCCATTTGGGACCACCCGAGACCTACCTTTAATGGTTTAAAAAAGTAAAAGCTTCACGTTTTGCTCACGCTTTACTCTGGTGCTCTTGCCACCCCTGTGCTTCAACAGGCTCGATTGCAACGTACGTGAGAGTAACCTTAGTTATGATGTATGAGGCGAACGGTAACTACGGCCGAAGAGTTGACTCCAGCCGTACTCTTATAAGTGGGCAGAGGATAGGAAGGGGAGTTAGAAAGGTTATAAGTTAGCGGAATAATTATAATAAAAGATACTAAAACTAAATTAATTAACTAGATACCGCAAACGGTCAAAACAACCGCGTGTCTAATGATTAAATAACAAGTTTTTCTAATAAATGAAAATTAATCACGCACTCTCTAGCTTGAATGTACTTTGCAGAATTGATCCTTGCTAGTCTCAATCACTCACACTCAACCAGGACTTACAAGAGATTTCTCTCTACGCCAGCGGTTCGACAGTCGCACGAAATAAATAAATAAAAATTAAAAAATATTTGCGCATGAATGAGGCGCGTAAGAAGAATATGACTTGGCGAGTTGCAATTGGAAATTTTTAGTCGTTTGCGCAAAGCAAGTGAGAGAGGGTCGAGGACGAAGCGGGTGGTGGCGTGGATCGCCGCCGGTGTAGTGTGTGCGTGAGGGGTGTGTGTTCGTGCGTGTTTTGCATTTCGTGCGCTCTTTCCCCCCGAGTCAGAGCCAAGCGGGCTCGTAAAAACGCTTGGGCGTTCCCCTCGCAAGGTCCTCTTTTGACTCGAGACCGGTTTCATGCCAACTGTGCCCGGCCGTTTCGTATGAATGTATTTCCATGCCCGCTGCCGCAGTGTGGTGGTGGCGGCAGTTGGTGGGGGGACGTCGCTCAAGTTAGAAGAAGAAGCGAAGGCAGCTCAGGAATTCGAATCGATGTGTGGGGTTTTAGAGGGGATGGTGTGTGTGTGGAAGGGGGAGGCTTAGCGTTTCAAGTGGCAATACGGAGTAGATTTCCTTCATTAGGCGCACGACAGGGATGGCTTAACATAACACGATGACGATCTCGGTTACCAAGCCTGCGATGATGTTGGTGCTTGGTTGGAGGAGGTTTTTGCTATTTTGCATTTGCGAGGACACGTTTGGAATATGTGGTGAGAATTGGACGAAGTTCAAAAAAAAAAAGATTCGTGAAAGATCGTTACGGAAAGAGAGTAGCAACTTATGTCGAGGTTGGTGGAGAACATATACCAACTCAATGTTTCAATGTTAAATGCGGAGACACCTGTTTAGATGTGACGCTGATTGAACTTTTAAGTCCTCCCCAACATACCGGCAGATCAGATCAAAACCTGATGAAACTAGAAAAATAAAGACGTACCAAAAATGTTACTTTCCTTAAAAAATTAACCATTGCAATAAAACTACAGTTTTATCCCCAAACTAGTGTGATTGTAAAACTTTTGTTCGTCTCCTATTTCTTTTACAGTCACATCACAGTTATGATCCGCAGTTATATTCGTATAATAAAGACTGGTGTCGCGACACTCCTTTCATGACGCTTCTGCTGAAGTTCACAGGGTTTGAGCGTATGTACAGAAACAATTACTTAATTGATTTTCGTATGCATAGAAACGCAATGAGCACAGCATTCATGACCGAGGCTGGAATTTTACCCGTGACCTTTGGGTAACCAGAAAAGCACGTTCCGGATCTCACCCCCCACCGTCGGATTCTCATCTTTTCAAATGGCATCTTCTTTCGACATCAGTGGTCATGATCGACACACATTTTGCGAGATGAAACCATCACTGGTTTTTTTGTGAGATAAGACCATCCCAACCAGGGTGGCATATTCGTGAAAAGCATTATCCGCCAAACGCCTTCGTAATCATCTTCTGGGATCATCTTGTCTATGCCGTGTTGAAATGGTAAATTATGTGATATCGATAATTTGTCACACCACGTTGTCCGTTGACATTGATTCCATCGACAGTTAAACTAGAGATCTTATATTCGCAAACAGCACTCCTTGGGGCATAAAGTTACAATTTTCTACGCTACGTATTCAAAGAAGCACGGTGAAAATAAGGCTGATCTCGATCCCAGTATGAGCAGTCTTCCTTTCAATTATAACCATTCACTGGATTTTCATCTATTATTTTAAAATAGCATAGATTGTTACGATATAAGTGTTTATCTTGTTTTTGTTGAAGGTTTTCATCATTTTTTTACATTTTAGTTGCTAGTTTACCGTTTTGTTGTAGTTTGGTTTTTTACTACCCTGAAAGGGTCGCCAGAGTGTGTGGCAGGGGGTGAATAAACTACTCTAGCGCGGTCGGACGTTATTCTAATCCCTAATCGTTATTGGGTAAAATGACAGAACTACAATAAATTTTTCTTCAATTCCTTATTCATTCTACCTCCCTTCATTCCCTCCATCCTTACACTTTCGCTCCCCACCCCTAACTGTCACCCCTCTATCACAGTCTTCAACATTCCATCTCTTCAAAATGCTATTCAACCACCTTCGTCGTCTCTTTTTTTCCCAAATGTCCCCGATGGTTTTATCCCAATAATCCTCACTCCCCCTTAACCAAGCCTGGAACTTCGTTGTATTCCTTTCCATCCATTTTACCTGTTCCCTCCTTCTTCACGCTGTAAGCTAAAAAGTCTCCTATCTACGCATATCATCTTGCGGCAGTGACTAAATTTCCGCGCCGTACAAAATATAAGCAACCAAGAGATTTCATAGAAGTTTAAACGGAAACGCTTATATACAAGTAATGTAATTATTTTTAGAACGGGGAAATATCAGAAAAGAAATTTCTAGCCGGCCCTTGATTGACGAGGCCAAAGTACCTAAATAAAAATTCCAAGTAACTGCGGGAGATGCCGTGACAATAAAATTTAACGGAGCCATCCGGTAAATCTGCATTACAATGCAACAATATCAGAATGTAAAACTCATTAAAATTGTTGAATTGTAACACCTAATTGAGGACAATTGCTCTGGTGTGTCTAGTCCCCACTTCATCAGTGTTAAAGCCACAACTAGTGCAGGGGTCCAAATGGAAGAGCTAACATTTATATAGCTGGTTAACCCTGGGACGAGAATTTGACGGGTGGGTACGAGGGCAACAGTTGAATGTCGTCCACGCGGAAGGGATGTGTAACTATAAAAGAATAATCTTTTCCATTTTTCATTCTTTGTGCCAGAATGCTCAAATGTGTATTTATTGTCTTTTCAACGAAGCCATTAATAAGCCAAGAGGACGGTTAGAATTTTGCAGCTTTATTGAAGCCTTATCATAGACAGTCGGCCCCCCGACACTACGAGGTTTATAGCCTAAGCCCATTCCTGTAGCATTTATTTTCTGTTATCGGTTCGATGCATCGTCGGTTAGGCAGTCGAGTTGGAGGTCATAAATTATAGCGTTCGGTATTAGCTCCCATCCCGATTCTTTTCCTCGTAAATTGAAATATCAGCGTCGTTGAAATCCCTCGTGGTGAGCAGCGGACCGTCATCGCCCTCGAATGGGGTCATCCCACAGGAATAGCTAGCGTAAAACATTACAAGGGTCCATTTTATTCCTGTGTAGGTACGCGCCGTTATTCGAACCTCTCTCTATGACGTCTCGTAGTTTGCATCCGAGAATAGAGTCGGCCTTTCGAATGGCAAGTTTTCCAATGCATGAGGAATTTAAAAAGTAGGTCGCCTCTCCACACCCCTCGCGGATTTAGGTCGAGGATTCTCGGGGAATTCTCATCCTACATCTTATTATTTATTAATGTTTTTCAAGTTTATCTAGAGTTGGGGTTGTTGAAAAGCGAAGTCCCTATTTTCTCCAGACTTTCAGGAAGTGGTGTGTGGGAAACGCAATATGTTCCCATCAGACATGGCCTAAAGGTTTGTAATATATATATATATATATATATATATATATGCGGGTCATGGTGGTCTAGTGGGTAGAGCGTTGGACTACTGACCGGGGGGTCCCGGGTTCGATTCCCGGGCAAGGCACTTTGGGCACCTGCAGCTCCACCCAAGCTTTTTCGGGTACCAGATTTTCCTGGGAAACCATAACCGGCATAGGGAAAGGAACTGGCCCCCCTACCCTGATGTGTGAATATTCACACGCCGTCGGGCTTAGTACACGGGTGAGCTCTACCATCACCTACTAAACCTGTGTTTATGGATATATATATATTTATATTTGCATATATATATATATATATATATATATATATATATATATATATATATGTAAATATACTTTCAAAGATGGAAGCAAATTTAGCATTTAATTTTATCGAAACGAACTGGTGTTGAAATGTTTTTTTTGATCATTTCAACAATTTTAATTTGTAGCAGAACATGTCGGTAGTTATTTTAAAAAAAATGGGAAAATCTGGTCGATCCCGAAGTTTACCGGAAGTTATTTCTTCATTGGATAATTATTTTCATTACTACATATTTCACTGTAATGCACACACTCGATATGCATCGTTTTTATTTTATTACGACTTGTTCGTTATTAATAAAAAGTAAATATTGAGTGGCGAGTACAGTATTATTTCACATTTATTATTGACCTCTGCCGTAATGTTATTTAAAAAATATGGTCGTTTATATTTCCCAAGGGATATGTATCGACGCCACTGTTGTCGTTTTCTATCAATTTGATCTCCCCATAAATTAATTCATTATCGGGGAATGTTCACTCGGACATTCGCCTATGAATAATATAGACCAATTTTTAGAGTTGCGAATGGTAGAAAATGGAACAAAAATCTATTTAAAAATGTGATAGATTTTTAACGAAGGAAAACATTTTTTTTGCCATAAATGATACGCAGAAAAGGACCTTTTCCGTGGTACCCTTCATTGGAAATATTGGCTTTAATAATACATAATTGCATGTTGAGGAAACATGTAAGGAGAAGGTTGGTGGAACGACCTTCATTTATGCTTCCTATTTGTCTATTTCGCGAGAACGAGAGCTGTAGGAAAAAGAACGAACGAACTTGAAAAGGGAGCCCCTAAATTAACCTAGTGCGTGTACGAGTATTGTTACCCGAACACGATCATGTGTAAGAAGCATTAAAGAAACCTGGAATCATCTTAGACCCCGAAAGGGCGTAATGTTTGTTTTTTAGGTAGTTGCCAAAAATGTGCTCATAATCATAGAGCATTGACATGCTAACATGTTAGCTGGTAGAAATTATGAAGGAGTAACGAAGAAAATGGTGCGGAGTGAGTTTTGACTGCAGGATGCCCACAACAATATGCAACAAGAACCTACCTATCATTGATCGATAACATATATTTATTTATTTAACAACTTTTTATTTGGGCGATATTGAGACTTAACAGTCCCTTCTTACTCCTAACCCCTACATATTACATCAAATACAACGTATCCCCAAGCCTTAGGTGGAGGGAAAACCCACTTAGGCGGGAATCGAACCCGCGACCTCTGGATGAAAAATGATAAGTAAAGTTAAAATGTAATACTAAAATTCGCTGCTGTAAATATTTAAATTGGATGACCATTGCCGCCGGTATAGTTTGAAGAGGTCACACCAATCCCCTTGTCGACAACTTCGCGTAATTTTTCTCCCCGGTCAGAGTCAGCTGGTTTTCCGAAATATCGATATCGGAGATTTTGGATCTGGTTAAGATAGATTTTTTTAGTGATAGCAGCGAACAAAATGCTGTATGACGTCATTAAATTTTGTACCTAAAGGGAAAAAGTATTTTTAACTGAAAAAATATTGGGCGGTGGAAAGAAATGTGGTGTTTGTTGCTTATTTTTCGTCCGTAAACCCAGTAGCGTAATGTCGCATTTCAGTGATACTGACCCACCGGACACAGTCCACTCTTAATACGAGTGCTGGATCGCTCACATTTCAGCTGCAAAGTGAGTGAATTGAATGGATATTGAAATATTATAATTTTATTTACACTCTGAAAAGCTCGCGTTTAAAACTTTTTTCTGGCCGTAATAAGCGATTTATTGTGATGAAAGCCTACAATAAAATGGTGTACTTAGAAAATGTATCATCTGCGACCAATACTGCTAAAGGTTTCTGTGCAATTGAAGAGAAGAATTTCTAAAGATTTTCTAATTGGAATTCCTGCATGCTGGAGGTCAACGGTGCGGACTAATGCCACAGCCATATTTATTGACACGTGGCCATTCATGCATAACTATTTGTTGTTTAGATTTGCAAGCAATCGATGGAGTGAATAGTTTATCACTGAACCTCATTGTTCTGTTAAGACCAACAGATTCTTTTGTTCTTTAGAAAGCGTGCATCTTAAATGTAATGAACGACTCTGATTACGGCCGTAACCGTAAAATTAGTCCAGCGTTGGCTGCGATATTCTCTGCATAGATCTGGAAATGCTACCGGATTTAGAAGAGTAGCCTCATGTTTTCTCCTTTAAGCATCGTCCTCAACATGCTCAACGCTGGTTAATTGGCACCACCAACTCTTGCAGCGCCCTTGTGTATGTGTGGGTGCGTGCGTTATCAAATGGAGTCACGTGTTCGAGCGCAAGGGATTCACGCTCGGTACGCCAAGACTTCGAACCCATTACAAACACTTAAACGCCATTAGTTGCTGATTGAGATTGTCGTGAAGCGTTCCCAACTCACCTTTCCGGTCTGGAAACACTTTTATTTTCTCTTGCCATGGACGGTCGCATGAGTGAATTAACGAATGAAAGGGAGGGCTATGGAGAACCTGATTCATGATGGTGCATTAATAATTTACTTATTTTAACTCTCAAAAATATTTCAATGTTCCAATAAAGGGTACATGTATCATGGTTTGTGGTTTCTCGTAAATTGTAATTATGGTGTACGATATATCGGCCCTCTGTTCTCATTTAAAACGTAATCATAGGTGGCAAGGTTAACGTTGTGTGAGTGCTCACATGAAATTAAACTTAAATAAGCTCTTTTACGCATAACTTTATTGAAAAGTGTACTCTGCGGTTTCGACCGAGCGTCATTATCAATTTATTATAACGTCAATCTGTCATTATAATGACGGTCTAGCGTTGAAAGCGCGATCGACGTTTGAATAATTGGTGTGCAAAATAAACTCGTAAAAATCGTTATCTTGTTTCCCAGGGCATCAATAAATTCTCTGGTATTGTTTGTGTTGCACTGACGCAAACTGAACAGTAATCTGTGATAAACTTTTCAATGAGCAACAAAGCCACTAATTAGTGACCTTGAGTGAATTTGATGCATAATTACGTATAACAGCAATGCATTAATGAAAGAGATGATGGATGACCAAGCAACTGCGGTTCGTTGAAAGAAAATGGCCCGCACTCAATATTTGTGACGATCCAATAACTTGCTTTTTTAATTCTCGGCTTTTGAAATGTAGGTGTGGAGAAGTTGAAATGGACCGAAAGGAAAACAAATGAGGAAGGACTAGGTATGGTGGGCGAGGGGAGGGGTATGTTGGGAGAAATCCTATGGAGGCAGGAAAAATGGATGAAGGGCGTATTGATCGGCAGTGGGATGTTGAAGACTGTAATAGAGTGGAGTATGTTAGGCAAACGAGTAAAGGGCAGGAACAGGAAGGGATATTGGACGGGGTGAAGGGAGGAAGTACACAGAGATGAAGAGGGACCTGGTGTAGAGTAGGTTGCTGGATTATGTTTTTTAGGATTCACAAAATATTTATTTAGTAGTTGTGTCCATCCATAAACCTACCTTTACCGGTAGATTAACAAATAATAATAATTTTAATTTTCGTTTATCAGCTAGCTAATCATGGGTTTCGGTACCTTAAAACTAATATTGCTCTTTGAGAAGAGTTACTGCACTTGGATCTTTAGGCAATTAAATCACTAGGATCTAGTCTTAAATAAACGACGAACTATGTCTGTGACATTTCCTCTGTTTAAAAGTTTTAAAATTTGAAGTCCCATTTCGTTGTCGTGATATCGTTAAGCTTTTGCAAGGTAGAAGGCAGGTTTTTTTGTGAAGGCATTCGTATACTGACGTGAACAATGCCTCAATAGTTACGCCGACGTCTTCCTAACTTGCTCGTAACGTGGGGTCTTCAGTGAAGTTTCGTAAACTCTATGCGTGGCTACTTCGTTCCGTTTCCCGGGGATCCCACACTCAATCCGCAGCGTCGTTTTCTTCCTCCCTTGCTTAATTCATACCTGCCTCCTCAAGTTTACAAACATAGACCGAGAGTAGTGATCCGAGCAGGTGCCTGAAGGACAACGAAATCTTGTCCGAGTTGGCGCGACACTTCTTTTCGACAGAGAAATGGAAACTTTCTCTTCAGCCGCCAGGTGGTCGTGATCTTCCATTGTCCTTAAAAAAAGATTTGAGTGCTGAGAAGAACGTTCTTCTTCAAAGGGGCTTGCTCGGTCTGGTCGTGATAGTCACAGCACTTGAGTTCAATGCAATTTTGTTTTATAAAGCGAGCGAATGTGAATTATCCGTGTGCCATTTTACACTTTTAGAATTTTTTTCGGTCTCACGAGGATTCGTCGATTGCTGTAGCCTTCTTTCTGCTGTCGCTGTTCGTTTTCTCACGAGGCAGGGGTGATGTCCAACATTTAGGTGCGTGAATCTTGTAATATTTTTTTTACTGTGAAAAACTGTTTGTACACTGTATACCTCTACCTTTGGTTGAATATATCGCATTGTTTAGCAAGGTAATATTCATAATTTTTATGGAACGCGATAATATTTGTGTCGTGTCGTTGGTGAACTGGGACATTTTTTCGCGAAAAATTAAAGAAAATGCATCAAATAATTGGAAGCCTTGAAACGAGTTTAACAATTTTAAATTCTTGTTTTGCAAATTAATGTGTATTAATTAATTTTAGATTTTGATTGAGTCCTTTACTTTGAGTATTAGTATTAACTTATGAAGCCCATGTTCATGAATGCCTTATTGTGTGTGTGTGTAAATATTTATATAAATACATGTATATAAAAATATATAGAAATTTAGTATCGAGGACGTAGATTGGAGGCTTTTGAAATGTGGGTGTGGAGAAGAATGGAGAAGGTGAAATGGACCGAAAGGAAAACAAATGAGGAAATACTGGAGATGGTGGGTGAGGAGAGGGGTTTGTTGAGAGAAATCCTATTGAGGGAGGAAAAATGGATGAAAGGCGTATTAAGCGGTAGTGGAATGTTGAATAAGGAAAAAGAGGGGAGAATGTTAGGCAAACGAGGAAAGGGCAGGAACAGAATAGGGATGTTGGACGGGATGAAGGGAGGAAGGAGGTACACAGAGATGAAGATAGACCTGATGTAGAGTAGGTTCCTGGATTGTGTTTTGTTAAGGGTCACAAAATATTTATTTGGTAGTTGTGTCCATCCAAAAATCTACCTTAACTGGTAGATTACGTTGTGATAATAATAATAATAATAGTATTGAGATCCAACGTGTAATTGTGGGCCACACGTGCCCTTCATCAGATACTTCAAGAACATCCTAACTTCACTTCTTGTGCGACTGAATAGTCGCTGTTGCTTCCGTGGAAAACCCTATTAGGGACCACATTCCGGTCCGGCCTTAAGTTAGACATCCCCGTATTTTAAGCCTGGACCGTCCAATGATGTTGGCACTTTATTTTTTCCCCCCTGTCGCTCGCAAAGCGGCTGAAGGTGGCACTGTTCGGAGGGAAAGGGGATAAGTCTTCGCCGGTCATTCATTATTCACACGCGTGCTTGCGTTTCCAGCCGCATTCCCGCGTTGTAACCACTCTTGCCGCTTCTCCTTTTCCCGCCACCGTCCACCCTTCTCTCCCTTTACCGCCGCGCCCAATTTGTCCCACCCGGCCGCCCCACGAGTCCCCCATCTTCAGGTGATCCAATGGATGCCATGGAAATTTTGGCTTGAGCGTGGTGGTGGTGTTCCTCTCAATTCTTTTTTCTCCCCTAAGGCGGTTAAGCGGCCTTAGGCTGTCTGGTTTTTTTAGGCTCGTGGGTCTGTGTGTACGCGCTGCACTTACATCGTGTGGCAGCAAGGGGATTACGCATTCGGACACCCTATAAGGGCGCCATAAAAATGTTCGAGTTGCACTTCGGTCTTTTTCCTCCCCGGGGATCTTTCCCTTCGCGGTCTTCACACTGTATCTGAGCCAAGAGAAGAGAGATGGTGTCCCGTATAGCAGCGGTTTGGCTCGCGCTCCTTATGATTTCTTCTTCTTTTTTATTTGCTCTTTATGCCCCTTGACATTTCCATCCGCTGTTTTCGCCCTCGTTCAATTATCCTCGGACTTTTGCGAATCCCTCCCATGGTTCTATACCTCTCAAGACTGTAGCGGGTACCGTCTTCTTCCAGCCGAAAGCTTGAGGTCATATATGCCATTAAGGATAGGTGGTTAATTTGGAAGAGGGAGGTTTCTGAGAGAAAGGGATCTTTTACCTGGTATCGACATTGGCCTACTCTTAGCGAATTATGACAAGGAGTCACGCAGTTTAACCTCCCATCCGACTTATTATTGTTGAGGGTTGGGAAACCTCTGGAACATTCTGCCACCGCTCAGATTCGAGCCCGGGTCTTCGGGATCAGAAGCCTGTTCACCACCCTTCGTTCTGATCCGATCAAATGTGCTTAAGGGAAAGTTCAGTGAGCTAAGATGTGAGTAGGAGATGTGGTGTAGATAAGTATAGTGGAAAAGAAAGGGGTTGCTGTCATTTTCAGCAAACGCTTTAGGCTCCTGTTACCTTTATGATAAAGGTATTAGCCTAGTAGGTGTGTGTAGGGAATTTATCGAGACGAATATAGCGAAACAGAAAAATCCCTAACGAAAATGAAGGGGAACAATTTAGTTGTCTTGGGTTATATTCCTCAGAATTGCTCAGGAATCGAGGAAAAAATGGGTAGAGAGATCATATGGGCTCGTTCGTAGCATTTATGAGGGAGGAGTTTAGTCAGAAGACTAAGATGCTAAGTCAATATTAATCCTCATCTTGAAAAAAGAAAAGCAGTGGCGCGAAAGGGACTGTTCGGGCTGGTGGAAACGGGGAGGGAGGGGATGAAAGGGCATGTTTTTCAACGTGACTGAAGACGGGGATAAGACCCTGGAGATTCGAGGGAGGGATTTGTGTGTGGAGGGCGGTGTTGATGCAGAATATTGTGATGATTTACGGGTCGTCTGTAAGAGATAGTGGGACATCTTGAAACGTGGCTTGTCCTGAAGGATGGGCAAAAGGTTTTGGAAATAGTTTGGTCACCTTTATGTATTCCGGGAACGAATGTTGTGAAGAGGTTCAACGGTTTTGGATTTAGAGCGTGTATGAATTCTATATGACAATAAGTTAAATACCTCGCTCAGCACATGTAATGCTATAATCTGGTTCAACAAAAATGTACAGAAGAGGATAGACGACTATATTTAATGGAAAATCTGTTCGGTCGTAGAATACGGTGGGATCGAATACCAAAGCAATAATGAGAACGTTTGTAAAAAAGAATATAGGACATTTACAGAATGTTAATGGTTGCTTAATGGGTTTTAAGAGGGCGTTCAACGAAGTGCAGTGGGCAAAGTTAATGGTCATATTGCAAAAGTTAGGAGTAGACTGGAATTGTAGGTGACTCTTTTGTATGACTGTGGCTGCCTAAGAAAGAGTAACAAATTGATAATGAGGATAGTAAATAAAGGCGGGGAGTTCTTCACAGTAAATGAAATACGTAAGACTGGTCTTTTAACTCCCTAATGTTGAACTGACCTCAAGCCATGGAACTTTAAACTTAAATAATTCTTCTCGGGTTTATGTACTGTAATTTTTAAAACTCAATGCAATGTTTGTAAAAAATTAAGAATGGGTTGCGTATGCAATGTTGTATGTGTAGGATATAACGATCTCGGGGTTCATCAGATATCTCAATGGAAGGTGTTATTAAGTGGTGAAGTGATATTGAGTTAAAAGAAAGTAAATATTATGAAATCTGCGCCAATCTTATGTTGGTAAAAATGTCCTCAATAAACCTCAGAATATTCAAACTATAGTAAGGAAATGTAAGTGGCTTTTTTTTCAAGATACAATTTTTATTCTTTCGGAACAAAATTTCTTTCCCCATACTAATTTTTTAGAACATGTTATAATAATTACTTTTTGAGAGCAGTTATTAAATTTCTGTAGACTCTGGCCCCTTGAAAATTGTGTTATGTCTAAACATAGTCAGCTCTTGCTTGGGCACTAATATGTTACTGTGTAATTGAAATGCATTCCGTCATATTGAATTCTTTTGGTTTGTGGTAAAAATTGTTGTTATCATTCAAAGGCAGCTGTGAGAACAAGACATTGGGCCATTTATTTATTTATCAACGAGGAAGTTCTGCAAGGGCGTGGTTTTTGTATATTTATTTATACAATTATTTAATACCCATAACTGGATTGTTAATCTGTGCGATTTTAAAATGCCTTTTTGTTCAGCTTAGAGATTCGAAACGATGAAAATCAGTCTCGAGGACGGATGAGGAGGATTTGGAAAGATGTTCGGTTCATGCTCGTCAAGTTTGAAATTTTGACTTGAAATTGCGACTGGAAATTTGGGACGTCATCGTGACGAAGGTTTTTGTTCGATCGCGGCATTATTGGATTCCCAACGCCAGGGTTTCCACCCTGTAGCACACCCCTCTCTCCACTCCCCTCCGCCAGAATTTTGACTTCTCTCCGCCGCTAAGTCGCCTCTCTGCCGGGATTATTTCTGCCTTCCTCCCATTGCCATAGCGCCATTGTTCGCTTCCGAGGGGTTCGGAGCCGATAGGAGGAAGTACACCCTGCCTGGCTCGTCTGCCTTCATCGGGAAGGGACTCAGTCCTACTCGGCCGTGAAGACAATCGGCCGCGTAAATTGTTTTCATCGTCCTCAAATGGGGATTTCCATTGTGACCGTGTTCGGTGTCGTCGTTCAGCTGTTAGATTTTTTTTATCTTCTTTTGTGTCCCCCTTGCTCAGTTTCTTACGTTCTTGCTGGAGGTTTTTTTCCCAACCTCCCCTCCACGCGATATCGACCCGGTGCTTCTTTCAAAACTTTGGTTATAGATTTATGACGTGAAACGTATTTTTCTTCTCTGAAGTATTGTGCCCCTTATTTTCGTAATTGTATGGAATGAGAGAAAATAAGTGTCTTCTTCATGTCACGAAGTAATTGAGGGAATATTTAAAAAATTTTATTATGTAGTTAGTGATGGAGTCGTTCTTGTATGTGTGTGTACGTTCATGTAAGGAAATCGGGAAGTGTGGATTTTGATTGGCATGCGGAATAAATTTTCTCCTAACGGAGTTTCGGGCATCTTCACGGGGGCTGAGATCCCCGACCAGCCGTTATCTTTCCCATACCTTGGTGAAGAGTTTCCTACTCAAAAGCTTTTGATCCAAATGCCTTGTCCTGTGTGAACTTGGGTTGCTGTTTGTGTGTGTATTCAAGTTCTTCCCCGAGTTGGAAGTGGCATCGAGCAGGTTATTTTGAGCACTACATCTTTCCCGAATTGCGTTTGGAGAAGAGGCTCCATCGCTCTTGGAATGGTTTGCTCACCCGGAAGTTATAATCCAAACGCTTCATCGGAGTTTCGAATTAATTGAAGTGATCAATCACTTTGCTACCGTTGCCGAATCAACATTTGTCAACCCGAACGTTGGTTTGCTTTGCGGCTTTCAACTCTCTTGTTTTCTTGATAACATTTCACATTTGCATATTACATTGCATCTGTTTCACGTATCACATTCGAATCTTTCCTCTGTAATTCTTCATTCAATACATTCGTGTTTCCGTTATTTTAAAGGAGTTAGTGTTTTGTTTCGAGTGTTGCCACTAAGTTCGAATTAAATTACCTCTGCATAAAATTTTTAAAGGGCATTTTATTTGCAGACCAAGTTGAGTTACCACGAAAGGGATATTTAAATAAGCCTTACATGAGGAATATTTCGTTAGCATTTGACGGAATGGAAAGATCCTATGTCAGATACTGTATAGAGTAATAATACGTAATACGAGAATTCTTGGTTGATGTGAATAAATGTGACTGACGGTCTGGTTCAATGGAATTATCAGTGATATCTTGAGGTCGTTAGGTCGCCAGTGATATTTTATTAGCGATTTAACTGTGACGTCCAGAAAAAATGTGATGGACGAGAAAAGGCTATTGAATGTCCACTCTGCTTCTGTGCTCGAGAACGCTTTGGTAATCGATTTTTTTGCACCTCGCTCCTATCTTCTAAGACTTCATTGATGATAACGCGTCAGCGACGAAAAAATCGATTTTCATTCTAGAGTTGGTTATTAGTGTAACTCAACTGTGTTTAGTAAAACGCGTGGTCCTTTGGAGCGAATGAGTATTACGAACTATTCCTAATTTGATTTCACTTCCGTTTCAAACATTTACTTTCTCCGAATCGTAAATCTAAGACACTTCTTTTCGTGTAGTAGTGTTCAAAGGCGTAGTTGTGACCTTTTAAATGAAGATAATTTAAGATTCGCGTTATTGGCCGTTTGCCCGTAGATTAGCAAAGACAATCTCGCGTCCATTCTTGATAATAAAAATGAGGAAGGAGAAAAGGAAATAATGGAATTTAATTTTTTCAATAAGATCTCATTTTTAATTCCTAAATTAACTTTTGTGTCCAATAAATAGTTGAAAGTTTCTTCTTGGAAGTTTGTTAAGATTCAACCTCTCTACAGACACTGATGACTCGCAAACTGCAGTTGATTTCTGAGCATATGCAGCTACATAATGCTTGATTATAGCATTATTACATTTCCGATAATTCTGTGAAATAGATATGGGATGAGAATCAATATTAATAAAACAAAGATTTTGCGATTTTCCAGGAAGAAAAAGGCCAAGCTACATATTAAAATGGGAGAGCAAAAACTAGAGCAAGTAGAACAGTTCACGTATCTCGGAAGTGTTTTGGACCAACACGGTCAAAGTAGTAGGGACGTAAGGAGAAGAATTGCGCTAGCCAAAGAGGCTTTCACAAGGAAGAGGGAGTTGATTACAGGGGCTTTGAGTAAGGATGTTAAGACAAGACTCGTAAAAACTCTGATATGGAGCGTAGCTATGTACGGTGCGGAAGCGTGGTCACTGAAGCAGGAGGATGGACGTAGATTTGAGGCTTTTGAAATGTGGGTGTGGAGAAGAATGGAGAAGGTGAAATGGACCGAAAGGAAAACAAATGAGGAAGTACTGGAGATGATGGTTGAAGAGAGAGGTTTGTTGAGAGAAATCCTATGGAGGCAGGAAAAATGGATGAAAGGCGTATTGAGCGGCAGTGGTATATTGAAGACAGTAATAGAGGGGAGAATGTTAGGCAACGAGGAAAGGGTAGGAAGAGGATAGGGATGTTGGACGGGATGAATGAAGGAAGGAAGTGCACAGAGATGAAGAGGGACTTGATGTTGACTATGTTGCTGGATTGTTTTTTGTTTTTTGGTTAGGAGTCGCAAAATATTTATTTGGTAATTTTGTCCGTCCAAACAATACCTGCCTTAACCGGTAGATTACCTCATAATAAACATTTCCGATATTAGGTACTTGGCTTTAGTCTCATCAGTTTTCTATCGTCAACGCTGTCGTCTGAAATTTCTTTATTCTGGCTCGCTCACAGCCTGGATTGTATCCGCCTTCCCGAACGTGTCGACAAAATGTGTTATTACGGGAATCTGGGGGCGGTTTAACGATCATGGCAGTTCTTCGATTGCCTTGGTCGTCCGTTTTTCTTTTAATTCTTCTTTCCCGCACCCTCAATGGACGCGTGCGCCAATTGCAGCCGTCCGCGTGACTGTTCCAGTTCCTCTCTCGTCGCCACATAAAACTCCTGATGCCAATCGAGGGCTTGACGCAGTTGGAACTAGCTTGCTTCATCATCGTCGTCCGCGGTGATCCTCTGCAGAGGCTTTTGTCATCCTTGCGCCCGTTTATCGCGGTTGGCGCGAACGTTGCCGTGCTAAGATAACACATATCTCGCTGATATTATACGATATGACGTCCGTATGTTCACAAGTGCGGTAATAATGTACGAAGGTTTACACATCTTCTCTACATCTACGTAACACCCCACAAGCTGTCGCAGGGGCGTGTGGCTGGAGGTCTTAGGTCACTACCCGTAAGAGAGATTGTGAAACTGTCGGGTGGATTGTCATCGTAAGTTTTGAGTAATTGGGAACCAGGTTACTTCGCATGCCAATAATTAAATTACGATGGTTATACAATTCTCGGAATTTATCGGTGATATATAGTTAGGCTATATGGAAGCTTAAGAAAGAAGTTAGGGAAGGTATTGAGAAAATGCTAGTTCTTCCACTGCTTGGGGTTGTAATTATAATAAAAAATACTAAATATGCCCCTGTAGATGTTTATCATACGTGAATGCATGCAGAAACCAATTCATTCAACTAATTCAAGGTATTGTACCAGTTAAAGGTATGTCTTGGGCGGTACCTAACAGCTAGTTACTGCTATGTATCACGAGAACTTCCTTTCGTTTGCCGTACGTTATTTATTTCTTTCTTCATTTCATCGTAATTCCTGTGTATGCATTCATGTTAACTGGAAAACCTTCTCTATTCCTTCCTCTGCCACACTTGCCCAGCATTCTCCCTTATCGCATCCATAGAGCGCTATGAACCATGCTATATGTTTATGTTGTTGGATCAAAGTACCGAATGGCGTCGAGTGATGTCTCCATTAATTTTCTCAAGTTTGGAATTACCTCCCTTCCGTGTATATTTCCCCATGCTTAAGTGAATTTTATTTTGATTCGTGGGTGTTAATGTTACCGTTTCAAAATTATTAAATAAAAAGTAAATCCTCATGACGTCCAATGGGTGGCAAATAAAAATATTCGAATGAATTAGGTCGATTTAGTGCAGTTGAGAGGTTTTGGGAATATATTATTTAGAGAATGAAGAGGTGTGAGTGGGGGAGCTAAGTGAATCCCGTTATGGTCCCACATCAGATGCCGTTAACATCCCGAGTGCCCCTAAAATGGGCGAGGGTTCTTTCTCTCTCTCTCTATCCGTGATTTTTCTATAAAATACGAAAACCGAAAGGAAGGTCAGGATTTTGGATTTTTTTTTATATCGTCCCCATCTAAATTATTACGGAATTCAGATTTAGTGTGTGTACGGAAAGGGCAAAGAGACATAAAAATGGTCATTCAGTGAGTTATTACCATCCCTTCACGTACTCGTGAGGAATAAAAACTATCATCGAATCATTTTGGAACTTTTAGATGTGCGCGCTTCGGATGTGAAATGGCGGTGTCCGTTGTTGTCGATTCTGACACACCTGGAAATGCAGTGGTGGGGGAGTGTATCAGTGCTTACAGAGAATGTGACTGCAATGAACATCGTTTTACTCGAGATGAACCGAGCGAAAATTCGAGAAAATGGCGCACACTTGCTAAACGAAAGATCGCTGGCTGAAATAATCTTATCATTCAACTGCAAGTGAATGAAGAGTGAATGTGCATTCTTCATTTGATTTCTTCCTTCGCTATATTCTTTTAGCAAAATAATATTATTAATTAATTTATGGTTGTTGAAACCTCATGAAGTGTTGTTGATTTATGTACATTGAAGGGATATATGTGAGAGTACTGCTTTTCTCATAGAACGTCTCTTCTGTCAAGGTCTTATGGTATTTATATTTCTCAGTATTGTATTTAGATATTTTAGTACCATGCAAGCTACCGCTAGGGTGTGTGGCAGGGGGTGAATATACACCAGAATAATTTGGACCCGAATATCACCCCTACCGCGGTCGGACAATGTTATTCTGATCCCTTATGGTTCGTGGAAAAAATGGCATCTTAAATCTCTCTGTTCTACACTCAATCTCTCTAATTTTATTGACATGATATCTCCTACCATAGTACGATGGGGGTAATAATACATTTTCATCATCATTGCTAAAGAGACATTCTTCAAATGTATGCAAGAGATTTAATCTGTAATTTAACCTTCATTTCGTGAGTGATTACCAGCCTAGGTTCTCTGATATTTTGGATACGCTACTAAGTTTAGCAATACATAATTCGATTCCTCTTATTGTGTGTGGCGTTTAGGTTAATGGTCCGGTATCATATCCAAATATATACCATGTTATTTTGCTCTTAAAACCGTTGTATTTACATGTTTTCAGGGCAAAATCTGGAACCTAGCCAGGGTGAAAACATTGTTTTCTTTGGTGACAATCTTTATTGACATCCACTTTCACACAAACCGTATGCATTTCAATATGAGAAGGCCGAGGCTCATATCTACATGGTAACATTACATTGCACTCCTTAGGGTTTGTTAATTACTAGCAGTTGTGTAACGGTAAAGATAGGCTTTCGATGGATTCAGGGACTTTACAATATGCTGGGTGCTCTGGTATTACAATAAAAACTTCTTTAACTCCAAATACTTTCTACTTGCCTTCATTCCGACCAACACGCTGAATTCTACCCCACCCCCCCCCCCCCTGTACCTAGCCAACCCAAAATCTTCTATCACAAAGCCACTGTGATTAACGTAATTATCACTGTGATTAACATTCCTTTCCGCCTAATATTCCTGTCATCCACTTACCTTGCTTCGAATTACTCTGTCCCCTACAATTATTGAAATTTCCTTTTATTTTTTTCCATTCCGTATAGGATTATTTTTGGCTTATCTGTATTCAATTCATTTTGTTCGTGAAGATGATAATGAGCCCAGCATAGGACGAAAATGTTGCCGGTTAAAATAAACAACACTGAGAAGCCTAAAAGCATTCAGTGGTGATTAATTTTTTTTGAGAATCTAAAAACCCAAGTTTTTTCGTTCTTCTCCGCATCCATATTTCAAAAGCCTCCAATTTAAGGTTATCCTCTTGTCTCTGCGACCAAGTTTTAGTTTCGAACCGAGCCACGGTCCGCATTAGGGTCTTCAGTAGTTTTTCATTTTAGCTTCTTTACTAAGGGCCTCGTACTTCACTTACTTTTCATCAAATCCCTTCTCTCTGTAAAAAGCCTTTTTGTCCGAGGCAATTCTTCTTCTATTGTCTCCCCACTACTCTATCCATTTTCCTCTAAAACTCCTCCTAAATAAGTTATGTGACCTACCAGCTGCAATGTAGTTGTCTTCTCGACTTTCAATGCTCTGTCTGCTTCGTTTCCCGAGCAGCAAGTCAGTCGATATCGCACATCGCAGTCAATGCGGTGTAGCGTCGTTCGGGCCGCGCCTTAATGGAGATGAAGGGCAGGGGATTGGAGCTCACTCATTAACCATTAAAGTCCTCCCCCGCGCGTCACGTGGAGGGTTGGAGGGAGGGTGGGGAGGGATGGTATCATGAGGGGTGTTACGCCCGCCGTAAGCGGTTTATTGCTCCCCCGCTTATAAGGGTTATGTTAAAAAGAGGGAGGCGGGCCATTCGAAAGGGGAGTGAAATACGGCCTTCTCGCGGATGGGAGATTATATGAACGATTATTCTTCCTCACCCATCTCACTCCTCTTCCTCCCTCTCCACCACTCCCGGGTGCGTATTAAGTTCGGGGGAGGGGTGGCCGCGGAAGCAGTTACGAAGGAGGCTTTCGCGGGGAAGGGAAGGAGGGAGATAGATAGGGAGAGTGAGGGAGAGAGATAGGGAGAGTGTGGGTTGACTTTTTTTTTGTTTGGCCTTTCATTCCCAGCGATACCCATCTATCATCTTCATGTTTAAAAAAAATGGCCCTTCCAAAACACATATACTCACGTTTTGGATGCGGAGTCCCAGCGCAAATGAGGTTTTTATTGGATCAACCGGGCGTCCCCCCGGAATTTAAAGCGACGGGCCCGGAACGAAGCTGCGGGGCGTGGGAGGAGGTGGGTGTGGGAGGCACCCACACAGTGTTTGAGTGCGTGTGTGGGTCTCTTATCCATGAAGCCACGGTATATTTCAGTGTGGCAACGGGGGACGTCAAAGGCAGTTGTGTGCGAGGGGGCCGTTTAGGGATAGGGATTTTTCTCGACGACGGAGTGCGAACTCACGGGCGGGTAGGAGGCCGGGCATGCACGGTCATTCGACATGTATCGTGATTGGGTGCGCGCTGTAGGGAATCATCGTTTGTCGTTTCTTAAATTCGCGACTCATCAGTTGCTGTTGTCGTGGTGAGTCGCACGCTTATATATATGGTTTGTATGGTGAGTAGTATCGGGAAAAGTTTCGGAAAATAGATTTATTTCAGATATTGCTACAATGCCTCGAAAGTTCATCCCTTGAGCGTCGACACGCTTTTGCTAGCGGTTTTTGCCACGATTCGAAGGCTCCCTGGTAGGCGGATTCCGGAAGGTCCTTAAGGGTACGCGTGCAAGCTTCTTTGGCGCCATTTAGGGTGGTGTCCTTTGAGGAAAAATTTCACTTTTCGGAATAAGAAATAGTCTGTATGCACCAAGTCCGGACTGTACGGGGGTTGGGGAATCGTCGCGATGACGTTGCAGGAGGTCTTCGGAAGCAGACACTCGACTCTGGTTTTAGTCGTCCGTCAAGACCTTCGGGACGAGTTTAGCGCAGATATTTCGCATCGCCAAATTTTCAATGATAATGGTGTGCACTGTCATCTCATCAATGCCAATGCGATCTTCGATTATGCGCCCACTTAACCGACGGTTTGAATTCAACACACGTCAGGAAAAAATGGTTACCGGTTCTTTTAATACAAACCCTGTATACCCCATTTTCATGATCTTCCTTCTCCCCACGAGGCGGTTTGTCGCAAGGTCTTTACCCTTCCCAATATCTTATGTTAGTTCACACCTCCCTCGTATCGGTGTTGAAAATGTTTAATAAGGAATCACATTATCGACAATGGTTGCCTGTGGATCATTTAAATGAGTTTTTAACTCCACTTAGCTCTTGACGCCAGGGTCGTATATTTATTGGCCACATCTCTAGTTTTCATCTATAATTACTGGTTTAGCGTTTTGTAATGTGATTGAAATTACTGTTTAGCGTGGCAGTAACGTGTACATTGTCTAGCGATCTATAGCTTAAGGTTTGATCGATTTCGCTCACATTATAATGTGCGAAAGTGACTGGATTTGTCGTCATGCTCGCCATGGAAAAGTTAGCCATTTCCCTCTCACGTTTCGGACGTTGTAATCTCTCTATTTTAATTTCCACAAACTTGAGCGAACTTTCCATTTCCTCGAACTGTCTATTGATATTACCTGAAAATTATGTGCCCCATTATTGTCATCAATGGCAGTGGACTCACGTCGGTGGTGAGAGATTTTGTGTATGATGGGTGACTTTAGATTTAAGGTGGTGCGATCAAAGAAAGTTAGTTACTCCCTAATTTCACGGAGTAGATGGCCGCTGTGAAAGCAGCCATAGGGTGTCCAGGTGGTTACTTTTCTTTGTTTGATATTTCGTTACGAATCACCATTTTTGGCGGAAAGAGAATAGAAATGTTCATGTTTTGCAATTCGCCAACTACGTTTTCGAGGAAACTAGATCGTTAAAAAAAAAGATAATATCGGTTTTGAGATACTAAAGGAAACTTTTGCCAGAATATTCGGGATCATAGGAAATTGATTTCAAACTGTAATGGTAGAGTGATACAGGATATATATTTTCGACTTTAATCACGGATACTCAATATTCATCCTAATTTTTCGATTTTAGCATGGATTGTCTACGTCATTCCGTATCCGATGTCATTTTTTTCGCCTCAAAAATATCTCTTTCGTTTTAATTTTTTTTGTAATCTCTCTCTTGCTTTCGTAATTGAATCCCAACATAAGGGACGTTTTTAGCTTTTCCCCTTTTATGAGAGTAGTGCTGGCGACCGCCTACGGGCTTTTGGAAATTATGGTACCAACCGCAGAAGTGGACAACTTTTCGTGTTATTTTCGAGGGACAGGGTTAAGGAGCTCGACGAGTGCTTTTTTCCCCACTTCTGATCTGCGCAAACGCTTTCGCGGAATGCACAGGAAGTAAAGCCGTCCCGGAACCTGTTACGAACCGCTATACCGGTGAATCGCCAGGCCAGCGGGTCGTTAAAATTCGCTCGGACCAAAGTGTCGATATAAAATGAGTTTTGTTCCGAGGTGGTCGTTAAACATTTGACGCGCACGGAGCGCCATTTATTCATGCATAGGCTGACGGTCTCGCGCAGCCTCCGTGACTCAGGGAACCCAGGGACCGTTCCGTCGGTGTTTGTTTCACTATTTTTTTTAAGCTGTGGTTGAGCGGAGCGACGGACGCCGGCGATGGGGAAAACGAGCTCAACAATGGCAGTTTCCCCACACACACACACACTCACTCCGTCCGAGTCGCGATAGGTATCTTTCGCACCAACAATGGAATCGGCGGAATCGCGGAGATTTGTTTTACATGGATCCCCCTCCCCCCACTTTCCTCCGACCCCGGTCTCCTCTGGGCTTCCTAGTTTCAATGTCGAGCCCCGGCGCCGTCTCTCCTTCATCCTCCGCCAACTCCATCACCGGTTGCAACACACCCGTCCACCCCATCAGGCATTCCATCGACCTCCCTATCTCTCTCTCTCCTCCGTAATGCATTTCCTGTGGAGCCTTGGGCGACTTCTTTCCTGGACGAGTAGGCATCAATTATAAAAAAAATACAAACTTGTCGGAGGAGAGCTTGAATGGCGTCAAGTGTTCGCCACCGTTCGCATTCGTGGCGAGCGAGGGGAGGAACGAGAAGAAGTTGGGTGTAACTGCAACGAAGTGGCGGACGTGAAGATTCCTGGCGAAGCTTCGTTGCATTTCCTTTATATAAGGTTGTAACTTAGGTAGGGATATTCCACATAAGCTACAGGAGGTCGCTCAAGCAGGCAAAAAATCCTCTCATCCTGAATCTATGGTTTTAATCCCTACCAAATGGCAAATACCCATACCCACAACAAATACTTAAATCCTTACTTAGCATCCCTGAAAAGGAAAGAACTTAATAACCCCAAAACATCACCCATTATCCAACCCTAAATCAACAGTTTCGCGATTTCCCCCTACCTAAATCTCAACCACTTCAGAGTAACAATTAAAAGAAAAATCAAGGGCTTGAGTCTCCCAAACTTCCTGACCCACTACCACATGAGCCTACCTGAATATCCAATACATTTAACAAAATCCTAAATCCAAACAAAGCTCTCCAAAACAAACCCTAACCTTATACCTGTACCACAGTACTAATCTACCTTACAACCCAGATACTTCCTAAAAAATATAAAATAAAAATATGGTATTAAAATAATAATAATAATTTTAAAAAACCTTCCTATCCTGCATTCTTAATAAAATAAAAATTAAAAAATAAATAAATAAAACCCTACTAAATTACCTCCGAAAATGTACCAACCCTGCCTCAAAAGGATTGTAAATCCGAAGGAGTAGCTAAAAGATTTACTGCCTCCCAATCTGGCAATCTGGCTCTGCCAATGATCAGATGTGTAATTTTTTAAACTGTTGTCTTTCCGTGTTAGGATAGGTTTTTAATGGACGTAGGTATCTCACACACCATTCTACTCGTAAGCCCTAACCACGTTGACACAAAATAACCCTAAACTCCATACCACATATTGCAATAACTCCTTCAATTACCGTCTTTGGTATTGACTCTAGTGTCTTATGCATTCACTGGTCCTTCCTTATTCGATTTTCTCCCGACAGCCGTCTCTCCTCCTCTATCTAGAACTTATTCATTTGTTTTAATTCCCGTCTATTTTATTATTCTGTTCCTCTCTACGCACTTGGGCATTAACTTTCTCTCAGGATTTGCTAACGCCGAAGCGCAGGTTAATTAAGTTAATGCAAGGTTGCGTCCGTAATGGGGATGTGCAACAAACCAGACGAAGTTATATTTAATTATCTCCACTCCTACTTTTCCCTTGATGTTAATGCAGCCATCGCTGGTAAGCAATACGAGGCACATTTAAACATCGTTTCAGCGCGAATTCATGAAATCGTACCTGAAGTACAGGGTTCGTCCGGAAAATAAGTTTATGATGCTCATTGTCTTTTTTGACAAAAGGGGAGTCGTCCACTACGAATTTGTACCTGAACGACAAACTGTAAATCCTGCCTTTTACGTCCAAGTGCTCGACAGGCTTCGAAAACGAGTCACCCTCGTCCGGCCAGCGATCAAAAACATCTGGAGGCTGCATCACGACAATGCGCCGTCTCACATCGCGCTTGTCGTGTCGGACTTCTTGGCCAAGCACGGCGTGGCAACGCTGCCGCACCCGCCCTACAGCCCGGACTTGGCACCACCGGACTTCTTTCTGTTCCCGAAGATAAAGAGGAGTTTGAAAGGAACGCGATACGGGACTTTGGGCGCCGTCAAAGAGGCCTTGACGACGTGTCTTCTAGAGGTTCCCGATGATGCCTTCGCTGGAGCGTTCCAGGGATGGGAAGGCCGCTGGAACAAGTGTATCGACTCACAAGGGTCCTATTTTAAGGAATATTAGCTTAAGATATGTAAAAGTGTAATATATTTTTTTTCCTGAGCTCAGTACACTTATTTTCCGGACGAACCCTGTACTTAGAAGTATGTAGGAAAGAAGGGCAATAGGAAATCGAGCCTTAAAATCTAAAATTATCCTTTTACTAATTTATTTTTGCATTAATGAAGGCTTAGAGTTTCGTCATTTTCTTCCATGTACATTATTAATCTAAGGAATGGTTGTTGTAGCACTTTTATGCATATTTTTCCTGCTCGCGGCCATTCTTTTTATTCATATCTACGTATTTCTTGGTTCTGAAGCCTTTCATGAGGTGCTGCTTGTTATTCTTCCTCGAATCCTCTCCCTAGTTCTCACATTTCATTCCTTCCAAAACGGTCTTTGAACTCTTGTGCATAAACGGCCCAGTTTGTTTAGTTATACTTCTTGTCAAGGTCTCCCACAATCATCCATACTTATGAGGGCTCCATTTGCCACTGGTTGTGCGCATTTAGGTTTTATCATTTTACCGTAGGACCGCATTTCTATGGGTTCTTCGTCTGTTTATCAGTTGTTAGTATCGTCCGCATCTCACTGTTGCAGAATATGAAACCCTTTCCATATTTCACGTGAAGGAGAGACGTCCTTTTCATCAGAATTTATCTTTAAATTAAAATTCTGTGAAAGGTGCGTATCTCTTTAATTTGAAATATGGACGTACAAAACTTCCAAAGCGTGAAGTCTGATTCTGTAAGGTTTATGGAATCCGGTGCTTAAGATTCATTTCCTGCAATTCACAGGGCATAGTTTGCCGTAGTCAATTTCCACTTATGATAGAAATTTACCTCTTCTCGTGGTCTACTTAGCTTCTTACATCGCTGGTAATCCTTCGGATTTAGTGCCAATATTTTTTTGCTTGTTCTGTGATTTACCGTTACGAAAGAACACTTGAGAATTCGAACGACCTGCACTGGTAGCAATTCACAAACCGGAATTGGGGAATCTTGCTTCCCGAAGATTTCTGGCGGACGTCCTTCGGTAACCTCTGGAACGGCCTTGGTTTGGACTTCGAGGAATAATTCTGCGTGACGGACAAAAAGTTAAATTAATACTCTAAAAACTTCACTTTTAACTCCGGGTAGTGAATGGGTTTTGTTATATTTATGTGCTCATTTAATTGCTTAATGCCAGGAAATCTGATATTAATATTTTATATTTTGGGTTCACGCAAACTTGTGAAATGCAGCGGCATGAATTTGTCCTTTTAAATTTGAAAATAGGTGCTAGTCACATCTCTAAATAAATACTCTGAAGCCGTACTTTCTTTTTATCGTACTACGGCAGGAGAGATCATGCCAGTAAAATTAGAAAGATTAGGTGTAGAATAGATTTAAGACGTCATTTTTTTCACGAACGATAAGGGATCAGAATAACATTGTCCGACCGCGGTAGGATCATATTCGGGTCAAAATTAGTCTGGTGTGTTTTCACACATCAGTCTAATGCCACACACCCTAGCGGTGGCATGCAGAGTACTAAAATAAATAAATAAAATAATAATAATTCCTGAATGCACCCTTCCTCTCCGCCTACTTCCTCCCTCCCTTCATTCTGTTTAACAAGCTAATGGCAGGATAAAAAATGTCAAAAAGTTGATATTTAATTCCCCTAACCCCCTAAGACGCTGTTTTGGTTTCATTTGAACTTCCAACTTTTGACGTTAAGCTGCACGAAAAGTTAGTCCGTGATTCGGTTGAGTTTGAAAGGAATGAACTTTTATCAGTCGCTTTACTATGTTCAGGTGTTAGCTTGTTGAAGTTTTAGCGTGGATTACGGGAAGTTTAAGCCGAAATCATAGTGAAATAACGGTGGAACTCAGTGCAAATTACGACCTTAATGTAAACCTGCTCAAAGTTCCACTACAGAGTGTATAAGATGCCGTGACTTCGTAGGGTCGTGGCGCCACTTCGCAAGCCACTAGCCAGGGTGCATATGAGTGATTGAATTCGTACTTTGTTATTCTATGGAGAAAAAGCAGGTAAGAGGGGCGCAGAAAAATTTGGAATTTGATTTGTATAAATGGAACAATTTCAGAGAGTAAAAATCATTCGCCTTGACCGGGATTCGAACCCGGATCCTTCGATATCCGGCCGAGTGCTTTAACCACTTAAGCTACCCAGACGTCCTCTTACAATCTGAAATTTTGGGGGCTTTAAAGGAACAAGATGTTATGACGAAATACCGTACATACACTGTCACAGGCATTCGTAGTCGTGCGCGACGCGCCACAGTCCACGATGTTAATAAAGCCAATTTCAAACACTTAGGCTGTTCATACCTTAGACAAATTTCAAGAAACTGTAACAGTAACTTTAACGGAGTCACCCGCTATGTTCGGAATCCCGGTCAAGGCGAATGATTTTTACTCTCTGAAATTGTTGCATTATAATGCACACATAGCGGGTGACTCCGTTAAAGTTACTGTTACAGTTTCTTGAAATTTGTATAAATGGTTCAATATTTTAAATATTCTTCCCAATTCTTGAAACAATTATCCGTTCTCGTTATCATTCTTTGCACGAGAAATTCCCGTTTGGTTTTTAAACGCGAGAACTTCTATTTTATACTAATAGCAAACTGCTACCACCCTTTTCTTTCCCATTTATCCTCCGTTCGTGGTTCAAATAAAAATAATAACTACTTGTTATGAACAGGGACGTGATTCATTCCATGCATTATAATGTGCTTAATATTAATTGCAATTTTAAGTAATCTATAGAGGAGTCCGGCCGTACATTATATTCTTTGAATGAGATTAAAATATACCTAGGGGTATATTTTATATCATACTTTCCTCGCAAAATGGTATGATCGATGCTGAAGTTTTAGTTCGAAAGAATAAGCAAATACTTCTCTGCGTAATTATGCCCGGGGACATACTTCGTGCGAGTGTGTGTCTTTGAAGCAGTATTTAGGTGTACCTTCGGCATAATACGAGCCGCAACTGCAATTACTTTCCTCGTGTCTCCATACTCCCCGCATTTTAGTGTAGGTACATATCCTGCGGATTTGAGTTCGTTACATAACTTGAAAATTGCATTGTGAAAACGTTGAAACTACCATCAGTGTGATAACATAGTGGAATTTTTATGTACTGTTTTATTAGAGGCTTTCACAAGGAGGAGAAAGTTGATGACAGTGAGGTTGAGTAGGGATATTAAGAAAAGACCGGTCAAAACTCTGATATGGAGCTTAGTTATGTACAGGGCGGAAACGTGGTCACTGAAGCAATCTACGTCTAGCCCCTTCAGGGGCTAGACGTAGATTGGAGGATTTTCCAATGCGGGTGTGGAGAAGAATGGAGAAGGTGAAATGGACCGAAAGGAAAACAAATGAGGAAGTACTAGGGATGGTGGGCGAGGAGAGAGGTTTGTTGGGAGAAATCCTAAGGAGGCAGGAAAAATGGATGAAGGGCGTATTGATCGTCAGTGGGATTTTGAAAACAGTAATAGAGGGGAGAATGTTAGGCAAACGAGGAAAGTGCAGGAATATGATAGGGATGCTGGACGAAACACTAGTATTCCCCGAGTGGGCATTTCAGGGCGATCTCTTCTGATGCAAGGGTGCATTTTGTGGTGCGGAGGTGCTTGCTTAGCAACCGGTAATCTTCCTGCCGTCGTCAGCATCATCTGCCCTTCTCCGTCTCTGTCGTCAAGTCTTTTCGCGGCCCATCAGCGGAGGAAACTCCTCCAGGGCAGGGCAGCTCCCTTTGAGGTACTACTTGAGAAGGGGGGGGAATTTATGCAGGATGCAAAGGAGCCTCGGTTATTCGCCCCGTGCTGGGGTTTTTCTGTCGCGAGATTATGTAAAGCCCCAAAAGAAGGAAAACGTCGAGAAAGCGCACGGATTCGACCAGGAAATCTCAGCTCTTTTGCTGTTGCACGTGTGACTAAGATTTTAGCGGGAGAAAATAAATTAAAGCATTTCATGTATTTGGTCAGTATTTTAGAAGAAAGGGGCATTGTAATGGGGACATTTGGGGAAGATATGAGCGGAAAAGGCATTCACAAGAAGGAGAGAAATGATGACAGGTAGACTGAGTAAAGGCAAGAAGAAAAGGATGATAAAAAATTTAATAAGGAGCGTAGCGTTTTATGGATGCGAAACCTTGTCTCAGGGACAAGAGGATGGGCATATATGCGAGGATTTTGAAATGTGATCGCGGTAAAGAATGGAGGAAATTAAATTCTACGTAGGGGAAGACAAACGAAGTATTTAAATGTGGTCGTTGACGAGAAAATGTTGCCTTGGGAAATTAGGAACAGAGAGAAAAAGTGGTTGAAGGACATGTTGAACGGTAATGGGTTCCGAAGGTAGAGAATAGGGTTTTTTTTGGTAGCATGAAGGCAGAGTGAAATAATGTAGGGCAAACAGAACATCTACATCTACATCTACATAAGTACCCTGCGAGCCACCAAAAAGGTGTGTGGCAGGGGGTGTAGCACCATGAGGGAAGGGTAAGGGTTGAGGGGGTTGGGAGTTAGGTGAGGAAAGGTGGGGGGAACCTGTAGGAAAAAAATATATATATACATATATATATGTATATATACACACATACATATACATACATACATACACACATGTATACACATCCTCGCGAAGTCCCTAACCTGTACGTTAATACTTATTGTAATGAACTAAGTCCTGGGGAATTTCGACTACGAGCATTCTGTTCCCTTATCGTTCTTGGAAAAAATGACATTTTAAACCTGTCAGTCTTGCAGTCTATTTCTCTAGTCTTATATTCGTGATCCCTTCGACCGTAATACGTTGGGGTTCGTATTATATCCTTGATGTCATCGGAAAAGGGCCCATCTTTAAATGTTTTTAATAAGTTTAATCTATATTGGAGAAGGAAGGAGGATTCAGAAGGAAGCTCTCGTCATACGTACTGAAAGATGATGCTCTTCAGGACCCCACCAAAGCATACCTTGTTACGTAGAATGGCTTGAATTAAATGGCATATAATAAAAGGTAATCTACTTGTTAAGGTAGGTTCTTGGATGGACACAACTACCAATATTTGGTGACTCCTAACTAAACACAATCCAGCAATCTACACTGCATCAAGTCGCTCTTCATCTCTATGTACTTCCTTCCTCCCTTCATCCCGTCCAAATCCCTATCCTGTTCCTGTCCTTCCCTCGTTTGCCTAACATTCTCCCCCCTATTACAATCTTCAACATCCCACTGCCGATCAATACGCCCTTCATCCATTTTTCCTACCTCCTTAGGATTTCTCCCAACAAACCCCTCTCCTCGCCCACCATCTCCAGCACTTCCTCATTTGTTTTTCTTTCGGTCCATTTCACCTTCTCCATTCATCTCCACAGCCGCATATTTAAAAAGTCTCCAATCTACGTCCATCCTCCTGTTTCAATACACGTAAGTAATCTCCGAGTTATTGTTTGAATGATGTACTATTGTTTCCCCGTTTTCTGGCCATAATTATTCATCATAAATATGCAATAGGAACTTATTGAAATCAAATTAAATTATTGACTTTGTAATTCAACACACTTCATTTTAAAAACGCGACTCAGGTTTCGACTTTGAACGTCATCATCAGGTGGTCCTTATAGAAGCAAACTTGGTATGTACGAGTACACCTTCTGATCGAGGTAGGGTGGATTGGTAAAAATGTTAAAATGTAGCTGGGAGGAAAAGAGAATTACATCTTTCGGTGTCAATCGTAAACTTGGGAGAGTGGTAGGTCTATAAGTGGGGGGTGAGAGGGATACAAAATGTCGTTGGCAAGTTCATCCTTTCAATTCCAATGTAATCCGTGCGCGTTCCACAGTGTTTTCTGGTGACTGCGAAGTTTCATCACAGCAATAGTAAGGACGTGTGTACACATCTTAATTTGAAAGAGGAAAACCGTAGGTCTTTTATGTCTTTTGCTCGAAATTAGTGTATCGATTAACCGCAGTGGACGAGCAATTATACCCATTCATTTTTTTATGGACAAATGTTCCTTGAAATGGTGGATATTAAAACATCCTAAACTCTTTCCACTATCTTTGGTCCTGTAATGCGAAATGGAATCTTCAATGTTCTCCCCTTCTTCCCTCTTTAATGATTTGGTGCCAATTTCCTTCTCAATCCTTAACCAGTGAGATTATTTATGGTGCCGAAAATTGTGATATATGATCCTTACCATGTTGACAGAAGATGAAGTCCTTAGATAATGCTGCCGGCGAACTCGCAATGGAGTTTCGCGCTTTGGCCTCTATCAGAGGTTTTTTGGATTAAGTCGCGTTTCTGATTTCGTATCTGCAGTATTTTCGGCGTATGATGGCACAAATATGGCACCCAAACTTCGGTAAAAGCATTTATTTTCTTTGCTCACCATCGATGGGCGCATGGTCGACACATTAATGACGCAGTGGCAGTTTATCACCTGAACTCTTTTACAGTCATAATTGTGGCGCTCTATACGTATACTTATACTGAGATGTGAAAAACTGCACAAACTCTCTTTTTAGAAAACCTTCCATTACCTACACTCTAATAGAATGGAGGTCGATCTTGCGGACCGATTGCATTTCATCCGTTCCTCGTTAAGCATGAATATTAAAAACCATTTGCACAGATAAGCTCCGTCTCCCCCTCAAAACTTGGTGAGATCCAGGAAAAATGACGGAAATCATCAGTTGGCACTGGAGGATCGAAGCGTAGTTATTTTATCTCTAATCGTCCTGCCAGTCCTTAGATTAAAAAACTTACTGTATTTTTCTCACGTATCCGTCATTTTTTCCTTATCACTGTCTTTAAATCACGATCGTTTGGCCAACTTTTGCCTTATCAGCTGACTTCTAAAGATAACTGGTAAATCGTAAGCCTGATTTGGCCCTCCCAGTACGTGTCTGCATATTCAGATTTTGCGCCCCAAGTCTTGCAAGATTGTGCCCAGTATGACTGGCCTATGGCCTCGCACATTTTACTGCGTTGTCACCTTTAAAAAAATTTTTGATCATTAAGTTCATGCTGTATTGTTACATCAATCGTAGTTTTTTCGGCCGCAGTTTTTATATGGCCATCATCATCTAAAGGCATTGCCAAGCCGCTGTTTTTCAAAGCGTTTTCCTCATCTCTCGCTAACTCCTTCATTTTATGGAATAATGCGCTATTCACCCGGCGCATAACGGCCCGAAGAATGGGCAATCCTGGCCAACCTTGAGTTCTTTTACCTTCGTAAATGTTGATTATCAACTCGTTGCGTGTTAAATTACGGCCAGTAAGCCCGTTCTTCCTCCTTTTAATTGCATCTAATAGTGCTTTGCTTTCCCTTACTTATTCAATAAAAGTTTGTTCAAATTTTCTTTTGTTCCAACTGGGTTTTGTTATTTTTATCCAAATACGCGGGCATTTTATAATATTTTTTTATTCCGAAGTTCTCGCAATCATAAGATCAAACTCTTCATATGAATATTTTTACATACCTCTTCCAGGATTGTATGAAGAGGTAGTTGTTCGTTTTTTTAAACTTTGTTTTTCCTAATTTATTTTGGTTTTAACACCGATCAAACATTTGTTACTACTTGCTGTTGACGTACGCATTAGCCAAACTAGTTTATTTCGTCCTCATGTACGCCTGTACCTAAGCTTTCCCTATCTATGTCATTCGTGCTGATTTAGTTTCCGGCAGCGGCAGTTAAATGATAGTATTTGAAAAAATCATGTTTTCACTATTAGTATTTTAGTTTATACTGTCAACACGTAAACGGTAATTTATGCTACTCGCTGTTCTTTAGGTTTACAGCACACAATACTCCGCCAATAACGGGTCGAATTCATTTAGGGTGTATTTTGCGTAATTAAAGTGTAATGCTTACCATCCGTATTTTTCCTATAAAAGTATGGGATTTATTCCATTTGATTATTCGCCAATAAGGGCAAACCCTTTCAATCCCAGGGGCAAATAATATTGCACCCATTAAAGTGACATCACGTCTATGGAAGGAAATAAAAATTTCAACCGTTCCCTCTCGCGAAGTGACAGTCATCATTTAAGCCAATTCGGAAGGGAATTCAAGGAAATAAAGTCGGCGGCGATTGGGAGAAAACTAAGGAAGTATTGAAATTGCGATGGAGTAAATGTTCTGATTCACCTCTTACCGCATTGTCCGAAGGCACTCTCTGCGATAGCTGGCTGGAGTAACGAGACCCACTTCCAGTTTGTATTGTGTAAACCCGTCTCACGGGAAAAATGAGCGGAATCGGGTCGCACGGATTAGCTGCTACCAAGGCTGCATCCAGTGCTATCGGCCGCCGCGCAAATATTTCCACGTTCCACATTTCCCGAGCCATCAGGCGCAGTGTCCCAATATTATTGGACGCCGGTTTTAGATTGGAGACTTGCGGTTGAATCACGGCGTCAACTGTTTTTTTCTTTCCCGTCATCCTCGGTTTTCAAGGCATGCGAATGTGCGGGACCGGCCCGTGGTTTTTTGGCTTCCCGAGCGCGAGAGCGTTTCCCCTTCCACCCCCATCCCCCGTAACCTCCGTGTCCTGTCCTACGGGGTTAACGTATGTTTCTTTTTTGAAGTTATATTTTTAAGTCACCCACGTTCATTTACATTTTCATTTGTATTTAAAAGAAGAATTTACCCCGTTTGATGGGCTGTAATATTATAAGAGGTGTGTGTGTGTGTGTGTGAGTATGTATACATGAATATATCTGTATCTAAGGAGAGGCAAGTAAATGATTTTACTTGCGTAGATTACTTCATCTAGAGTAGCAATCCAGTAAAAGTGTCAGAATGATGCCTTTCAAAAGTTAATATGGAGTGAAATGCTCATCTACATCTAAGCAATACCCCGCAAGCCGTCGCAAGGACGTGTGGCAGGGGGTGGTAGGTCTCCAGCCATTCTACATGTATTCCCTCTATTTCCTCGTGCACATGGCAACATGGCACCCCCCGGTCCACCAAAAACCGCGAGGAAAGGGGGAACCGAACACATTTCATGCAACATGCCTATGCATATAACGATTTTTACATGATTAGCAGCTTTTTATATGCCTGCACAAGAAAAAAAAATATTAAAAAGAGGACAGGGACGCATGCAATTCAGACACTTATTACCGGTTAGTATTTTACACATTCCGGACAGACAATTTACAAATACAATGGACTTTCAATCAGATTGTAACAATTATTCGCCTTGTCCGGGATTTGAACCCGGTTTCCTTAATGTCTGGCCGAGTGCCTTAGCCAGTTAAGCTATCGAGGCCTGTGAAACCCTGAAATTTGGGGAAAATCTGGGTTCGAATCCCGATAATTATGATATAATGATTTTTATACTCTGAAATTGTTTCATTGAAATACATATTAGAGGATGACTCGGTTAAAAATTACTGCAATGGCATCTCCCGCAGTTTTTTTGAATTCGATAATGGACTTTTTCTACATTTGTCTACACTCCACCCGGCACAAGGTAGGACTATCTGTATTGGGGTATATCTCCCTTATCTTTGTAGTATAACCTACCTTCATTGAGTACCTAATCCATAGCCATTTACTTGGAAACGGAATATAACGAACAAATTTCCGACGCGGTCGTAGTGATTTTCATATTTGATGCGTCCGGACGACCCATGAAAACAAATTACGCGACGATTATTCTGGGAGAATGCATACGAAATTAAGTTGGATGATGGCTGACTTCTGGTTTCGTAACTCAGTGCTTTCAAAAATGGGACATGTTCCCAGCGTGGGAAAACCTTCAAATAAGGCAAATGAGTATCGGTCTTCGAACCGTCTGGTGTGCCGGTAACGGTTGGATATTTTTATGCTGTAATCAATCTTAATAATTTTATATTTGTGTGATAGAAATGATTGAAATCAGCCCCAAGTTCGTTATCTAATTGGTCAGCTGTTTAACTTTCAGCACTGGCCGTCTAATCGGCCAATATCCCTGACTAGTAATTTGGAGACTTTCAACCTTCAAAGAGGTTCGAATTCAAATCAGTTGGAATGATACTCGTATTTTCATGACAAATGAAGAAACCTCTTTTCCGCAAATAATTCGTGACAGCAGTAGTGAAGTCAGTGCTTCGTAAAAGTAAAATTCGCATCGCTTCCCTCAAAAATACAACCCGGGACTTTAATCTGTCATCCCTTGGTATTTCCCCTCTCCACCGCCGTCGATTACTATGTGACATGAAATTCATCTTTGACGGAATTCTCCGTACCAACGACCTTCTTCCTCTATTCCCAATTCGTGTTCCCCCTCGGCCAACACGCAACTTGAGTCTGTTGCAGATTCCAAATTTCCGTCTCTCGGTCTCTCAACGTTCACTATTCCATCGACTTCCCTATACATTTAATTCCCTGAGCATCCAGTATCCTTCCCTGGACCTCTCTTCCTCCCTCAACGCTTTCACCTCTTTCCTTAAACGCCAGGTAGTAACTTAGCCATCTCCGCTTGCACATGTGCTCTCCTGCCTTCTTATATCTGTTCTTGACATTATTTTTTAACTTTTCACTGTCGTTTGTTACTTTTACTGGTTCTTTCTCTTAGTGTATGTTATACGTCAGCCAATGTAAAAGCCTTTGTGCCGTTTTTGGCTGCTTTGTTAAATAAATTAAATGATACCAAAGCGGTACCAAAAGCAGATATTCATACATAACTATGGCGGCTGGTGACCTCCTTAGCGACACACCCTCGTGACAGCCTTCAGGGTAAAATGTAGGGGAAATATGGACAACAAAAGAGGAATTATTCAATAACAACAACAACTTCAACTTCGTCAATATATGGTTGCCTATCCTGCTAATCGAATTTTCACCATGATTTGTTTTACTGGATGGAACTCTTGGGGAATGAATGCTTTTCATCATTGTTCTATTATATAAATTCAACGCCCCTATGAAGGAGGGGAGGTGTGTAACGGTTATTTTTTTTAATTCTGGAATTCATAGGGGGATGGGTGGGAACAATTTCTCCCTATCTTAACCTTGAATCCGACCAAGTGTTCGCATCCTTCATAATTTGCGTCTTAAATTCTTTCCTCGAGCTTCCTTGGAAGTGCTGCATTGCAGTCTTCAATCTGTAAGGGTATTTGTCGTAGACTTGTACGTTGTCTTGTTTTCCTGGAGGAATACTTCCATGTGAACGTGATGTTATTATACCTTATGGTCCAGTCGAAGCGTAGCAAAATTTCCCAGCAATCTCCTTATTTACGTGTCGATAGCTTTAAAATTGTTGCGGTAATGTTTTCTATAGGTCCCCCGTTATGTCCGCGGCCTTCATAATATGCGTCTTAAATTCCTTCCTTGAGCTCTTCGGAAAATGTTTTCCGTCCTTTTTGTTACTCCGTCTTCGTGCTCCCATATCCGTTTTCTGTGTTTTCCATTCTTGAGGAAGACGTACGTGGTGATAAATATATTCAGACTGTTCTTTAAATAATGGGGTGATGTTGCCCACAGGCGGTTGAAGGAATCGGGGAGAAATAGTAAGGAGCAGAGGATTGAAATTGCCGGTCTTCGTATTGAAAGTGAATTAAGATGGTCTCTCATTCGCTGCTAAAACCGTTATCATACTTGCATTAGCTGTTCGTCATGTGTAAGCTTAAGTGAGGAAGAATTTATAAGCAGATAATGCGATTCCTCCCTGGTTAAGAAACCTAATTATTTAAAATGCTCAATCGGAATCTATTTACTGGTGAGAAATTAATGGAAAGATCCACGATGTTTGTCATTAGATACAGCATAGACTGTACTGCGGGGATTTGCGACGGTCCCATTTCGAGGAATAATGATACGAGGATTGAACAAAAGGCGTAGAATGGGAGACGCCCATTTCGTGAAAGACTGACAGTAGAAGGACACAAAGGGTCACACTTGGGCCTCGCTCAGGGGGACTTCACTTTAAAGGCTGCTTTAGGGTTTTAAGTCTCAACGTTAGATTAAACGTTTTACTAAGGTATCCATCATGCGTTTTTATTCACGTCTTCGTGAAATTTTTCCTAATCCCAAATTTGATCGGGCAATTATGGAAAAAATTCGAGCAATATAATTTGAAGTGAATTGATTCGAGGATTCTTTTTCACATCGTTCAACTCGAGATCGCAACAAAGGGAGAGATAGGATTAAGATTTTTTGTTATATCCAGTACGAAATTCTCCGTCTAAATTGTCATGGATGTAACTTAGCACCCCCTGCCACACGTCCTTACGGCGGCTCTTTGGGCTTCGTCTACTTATTGAATAAATAAATACTAAATAAATACTGAGGACGTGGTTAGTTTTATATGTACAACAGATTGCTAAATTGCGTTCGGAAGAGGAAGGACAATACATCACCTCTATCATAAATTAGAAGGACGTCTCTTTAGCACTGATTTTGAAAATGTATGATTACCGCCACCGAAAAACGGTAGGAGAGATCATGTCAGTAAAATTAGAGATATTAAGTGTAGAACAGATAGATTTAAGGGGTCATTTTTTCCACGAACGATAGGGGATCAGAATAACATTGTCCGACCGCGGTAGGGTCACATTCGGGTCAAAATTAGTCTGGTGTGTATTCACTCCCTGCCACACACCCTAGCGGTGGCTTGCAGGGTACTAAAATGAAAAAAAAAACCTTGCGGATTTCAATACAAGAGTTCACAATTTATTGACTTGTCCCGGGCTCCTGAAAAAGGCAACCTGAATTTGACACTGGATCTTAATGGTGACTTGCATTATTGAACTTGCAAGGTTTTTCATCTGTTTTTTCTCGTGCCTGGGAGAGTCTACGGAGGATGGTTGAATGTCGTGTTATCTGTGGCAGCCACCAATGTCACTTAAAGCACAAGGTCACATGCGGACGCAAAGAATTTTGCAGGCGAAAGTGTTTTCCCCTGCCCCTCTCTCTCTTCCGGCACCGTCGGGTCTTGTTTGGGCAAAGGAACGATTCTTTGCTCCCTCCCTGGCCCTCCCCGGCGGCGTCGCGTGTGACGTCTTGGCGGGTTCGTATTTACCAGGGCCGTTGGAATAAACAATTCTCCTCGCAGGAGAGTAAATTTTGGTTGGTTCCCGGCTCCGACGAAATAAATGAAATCGGTTAAGAGCAAAAAGGTCCCCGGGGGGGAGGGAATGGTGAGGAGGGTGGGTAGAGGGAGGAGAGATCTGGAGTTTTCGGGATATCCTGGGTTGAACGGCACGACTCAAGAGTTTGCTTCGCGGGGAGACGTCGGAGGCGATCGAATCGCTCGACCACTCCACTCTAAATAAATGGCAGTTGAGACCGTATGAAAGAGATCAGAATTTCTCATTGGAAGGAGAGTGTGTGGGTACTTGTATTTCCGTATGAGTAAATATTCACACACAAACGCATGGCGCCATAACATTCTCCGCCGTACAACCTTGCTAATGGCTTGAGATATATTTTGTTGATGCAGAGTATTGTCGTTTGGGTACTCGGGAAAATCAGGGAAAAGCCGGGGATGACTCAGTTCTTCAAGCACTGAAAGTAATAGGTAAAATGGCTGAATTTATTTTTTAATTAGTTGGAAATTTGATATGGACATTGGGAACATAATTCGGGAATCGTAAAATATCGACGAGAACGACGTTCTGTTTAGTAGTAATGTCAATTTATGTTCGCATCAGGCCATCGGAGGTGCGGGAGCTGGTTAATACTGAAACTACGAAACCGAATGCTGTCTCGTATATTCCGACCGATATCAGTAATGCCTTTAGCTAGCGATGCGATGAGGAATGATCCCCGAAAAGATGTATGATATTCTTTTGCCAAGTAGAAGGAGATGATGACTTGGCCCATCAATAAGGATGTGAAAAGATGCATGAAAACTTTGATAAGGAGCGTAGTTTTGCACGTCGCGGAAACTTAATCTTCGACGCAAGATGGTAAGCGTGAATTGGAGGATTTTATGATATGGGCGTGGAGAAGGACTGAAAAGGAAAAATAGACGGAAAGGAAAACAAACCAAGTACTGGGCATGGTGGGGGTGGGGCGAAATTTTTATTGGAGGAGATGAAAAAGACATAGAAAATGATGATGGAGTGTTGGAGACTGTCATAGAGTGGAGAACATTAGGCAAGAGACGTATCGGTACGAAAAGAATATACATGGGGATAATTGGACGGAATAAATGGGAGGTAGAGTGTGTACGAAATCAAAGAAGATATTATTGTAGTGCAGCGTACGGTTTTTTTTGTCTGATCAAGCGAGACTTAGAAATGTAGCGATGGTTAGCCTGTCTCATGCTAAAGCCTGCGTTAGTAAAAGTTGACTATCATTAATGATCAGTTTTCAAACACTTGAGAGAAATGATGGGCATGTACGTCAGGATAATCGGGAAAAGTCGTGAAAGGGAATCCATATAAAATGAGTGGATACCCCTAGTGTATTCGCTGATTCCCTTCTTTCCCCCTACCCTCTGCCTCCACCCCTCCCCCCCCCCCGCAAACACACCAGAGGCCCTCGCCCGAGAGAAGTTACGACGATTGCGGTCGGATTTGCGCTAATTTCCCCATCCCGGCCATTAATAGCACTCGGCGCTTTGGGTTAAGGCAATCATTAGCGGGCAGAAAAGAGGAGTCAGTGTGGAGCATGGGGAAAAAAATATTCGCCTCTCACCCGATGGGCAGAAAAAAAAAGAGAGGAGAGATCTTCCTTCCAATTATCCGAGGAAGCCATCTGGCTGCTCCTTATCCGCGACCTCCTAACCAATCCTCGCTCGGGCATCTGGAAGGAGAGCAAAAAAAAGGAATGGCAAAAAATTCATAAATGCCCCCCCCACCCCCTCTTCCCCATTCCTTGAGGATAGTGAAAAAATAGAAAGCGTCGAGTTCCCCTGCAGAATGCGATGGCGTTTTACGTGAGAACCTTCAGAACGTTTATTTTTTTTGCGGAATTCTCTCCATGATTTGGGCAGATCGTGGTGTGTGAATATTCCGGCTCTTCATTATGCGCGCGTTATCGTTATTAACACGAAGGGTAACGAGACGGTCATTATTGGTCTTCAAAATTTCGCTCTCTTTCTAAACTAGCGTGCGATTGGTGTGACTATCAGAAATCTACGTTTCCACCTCACCCTACTAAACCTCGACGAGGATAGAGGTGTTAGTTCACCAGCTGCTAGGGTAATTGGTGATTATTAGCTAAAGTATGGGATCATTTTATTTGCGGGGATTTTGACTCGTCGTGCGTTGTGTCCTAATTCTTGCTCACATGTTGTGGTGTTCTGTAATCCGGGGTACGCTAGGGGAAAACCATTTCTTTTGAGGGTTTGTTCGGCAGACAGTTCCCCTTAACTTCTCATTGCGGTCTCGATCGGGTGCTAATTCATTGGGAGGTTTAAACTCCTGTATTATACTCGTAAACTAGTTCTAGTCGTTCGCGTAATTATCGTTCTTCCATCATCTCCCAAGCCAGGGTTTCGATTAATAAAGTGGCATTCATTCACGGCGATTTTTCATGAAACGGGCCAATTTATATTAAAAAACGATAGTATTCTACAGCCAACTTTTTTGTTTCCCATTTTTCTAATTTAAGTATTGGTTAAGCAATAGAGTGTCCAAAATTTCACATTTCTTTTAAAGTGGTTAGCTTGAGTTTTGAATACTTATATTTCTCAGTGAAATTTGGAAGATAAAAGTTTTGTATTAAAAGTATCAGTAACAATTTTTCCTGGAGTGTGCCTTTAGTGCTGAATTCAGACCGTTTGTTCAGTGTGCGCAAGATCCTAGATCGCATTGGCATTGATAAGAGGACAGTGCACACCATTATCACTGAAGATTTGGCGTTGCAAAATATCTGCGCTAAACTCGTCCCGAATGCTTGCGAAGACCTTCTTCAACGGCATCGTGACGATTCTCCAACCCCTTTACAATCCCGATTTGGCTCCAGCAGACAATTTCCTATTCCTAAAAGTGAAACCCTCCCTCAAAGGGCACCACCATGGGGCCCGATGTGCCATCAAAGAAGCTTGAACGAGGCGTGCCCTAAAGGACCTTCCGGAATCCACCTACTAGGGGGCCTTCGAGTCGTGGAAAGATCATTGGCAAATTTGGGTCAACGCTCAAGGGATGTACTATGAAGAATTTAGAGGCACTTTAGCAATATTTGAAATAAATTTATAGCGAAATTTGTTGTGCAAAATGGTACATCACCCCATTAGCATTGAGAGTAAAGCTAAGTTCGAAAAGAAAATTCTAACCAAATTAACCTTACGGCGGATACATTAATTCCGCTTTTATTATTTATATTTTCGATGGAAAGTGATAAAAGTTACTTTTAATGGTATTGATCATGATTATGTTGCATATAATCGGTGTCCATGATTGAATTAAATTTTTATATAGGTTCGGTTCAAGCAAACAATTTTAACCTTTTCAAAATTCGCGCGGGGCCAATCAACTAATTAGCGTACAATTTTAAAGTATATTTTATACCTTATCTGATTCGTTAGGCTTTGGCATTTAATTAGAATCGTGGATTAATTATGAGATACAGTTTTCCTCAAGCGGAAATTAAATGTTAGAAAATAAAAGAACACATGAATCACAGTAACCTCTCCAGTTATTTAAGAAAAAGTTATTACTAAAACGAGTCTCGTCCTTTCGGTCTGTTTGGCAGTTAGTTTCCAGTAATTTCTCGCTGGGGTACCGCTGAAGTGCGCGGAGCTAAACTGTTTCCCTCTGTGTCAACGTTTAGCCATGGAACTTTACTACTTCACCCTACTATTGGTTGGATTTTGGTGGTTAGTCCCGTGTGTGCGAACTAAGTTTCAGTGGGAAATCGCGTGCGAGAGAGTTGCATATTCGTGTGTGGGCGGTCGGTTTTTTCCTTGTGTAATGCCAGACGAGTACATCAGTTTAGCTTGCGAGTGCGTGGTTTTTTTCCCGCAATGCAATGGCACGCGTCCTCATGGCGTGCCGACTAACCTTCTCCAATTCCTTGAGTCATCATAGTGGAGAAAAAAAATTACCGCATTGCAATTGTGACCAAATGGTGTGTGCGTCACGAGAAGGTTTTCAGTAGTATTCCCGCCGAGGATGTCTTCTTCTAATGTTATATCCACGTGGCTGAACCGGTTCCATAGTTTTGGAAAGTCATGAGGCAATTCTTGTCAATTAATCTAATGCTGTTTATGTTAACAGGCTGTAATTTGTGAATATTCCTTTCGAATGGCAAATGAGTCTCCAATATACTCCATTTTAATCTAGTGCATCGGTATCAAAGTGGCCATCAACTTAATGTGCATGGGTTAATTAAATCCCGGAATCCGTGGTACTGATAAAACTAAATGATGGGAATTCACTAATTCATTTGGTTGTAAGGTGGCACTAGATCATTTCGGCAAACTGCTTTATATGCCCATTGAAATCGGGAAATTTAAGTACTTTATTGGTTACTTCTTCAATTGTTTGATTTTTCGCTGGCCCAAAAATGATAATTTAATTAGTATTTAGGATTATGTAGGACTTCAATTTCTCCCGGCGGATGATGGCAGTGAATTCTTCTCGGGATTTCATCCGGGTAATCTCCCCCATCTCCAGAGATGGAGGAGATTACCCGGATGAAATCCCGGGAAGAATTCACAGTATTTAGGATTTTTCTAAGTTACGTGTGGCACATAGCGTTTCTTTCTCAAAACTACTGTAAGAGTGCCTTTTAGGGTGAGCTTTTAGAAGAATGATCTCGCTGTTTAAAATACTGCTTTTTGTTTCAATCACGGCTTTCTGTTTATGGACGTTTTTGGCCTGCAAGTAATAGAATTACTTCGAGTTTTTACTATAATAAGATCAGAATACATATCATGGCGTAGTCAGAGACCATAGCACGATGAAAAATATGAAATATATAGGATAAATCAGAAAAGTATGTCATGTAATAGGAGCGCGAATCGAGGTATGTGGTTGACGTGTGTGAATGTCATTTCAATTAATACTCAATACAGGTCAGAAGAGAGGGTAGGTAGGAACAGGTTTCCAAGTGTTCTAAAATTAGTTGCTCTCTTGCAATGAATTTATTTTCAATATTTGTCTTTAGTTATCTGTGGAAATGGGGTTAAAATTATAAGAAAGGCATCATTTATATGTATCGCTTTATTAGTGGAAGGATGAATTATATTGTCTTGCTGATAAACTACATTTTATATTATAACTGTCGGAGGGTGTAATGTAGCACACTTTCAAAACCTGATGATTTGTTTCTCTCGACTAATTTTGTTTAATACAACTTACAGTTAAATAGTATTTTGATGAATGGCGCTGTTGAATTTCCCATTGAGTACAGTCCATTGACGTAATTAGGAAAGAACGCGATGTAAATGGAAATAGATCCCAGCGCAGTGTTTGATCGCGTCCGATAAGAAAATAGGATTGTCATAGATATTAATTTTCCGTTCCTAAGTTATATTTTACATTCTTGGAATGGTAGAAATTTAGTGGGTATACTGAATATTTTAGTATGTGTAAATTATTTTCTGTTGTACTGTCTGTTGTCTGGACTTATTTTACATCTTAATTGTTTTTCGTCGTGTGCTTGTATTGTTCTGACAAAATATAGAATCTAAAAATAAGGAAACGCTAACTTTGGTAGGGAATCGAGGAGGTGTGGTGGATAGTATACTAGCTTTCCACCCTAAAGACCTGGGTTCGAATCCCGGAGGTGACATGGTTTTTCATTGGTATCCCAATTCATGCTTGAGGGCCATGCGAGGAGGACTTCGAGTGGATGTCGCTTGGAAAGGTGAATTGTTGATCCCTTGGCGACTTTCGTCAAAGAGTAGGCTAATGCCGACGCCTGGTTTCATCTGCATCTACACCTACCCAATACCGCCGCCGCAAGGGCGTGTGGCGGGGATGTTATGTTACTACCCTCGAAAGAGAAAAAGCAAAGTGCAAAATCAACTCATCAGGACAAACTGAATGAGAATTATTTTGTAATGAAGCACTTTTCTCTGCACCCCTCCCCCGTTCCCGTAGAAATCTTACCCTTAACATATTACTCACGTATCCATGATGACGCTATTGACCTCGGCCCTCTGTCGCTTCCCTTAATAACCGCTACTGGTTTAGGAAGTTTTCTAGTTAGTTATTTTTGTAGCGGGAGGAAACCAGTCGTTTTACAGAAACGGGCAGCTTTCTTCGCCGTCGCTGCTGTTATAACTCTCGTGCGATTGAGTATGTTTTTGGCAGGTGCCTAATGAGAAATGTTCTTAATTTGAGCTGTTGAAAAATGAAAGTGATGTTCGCTGGGAAAACGTAGGCGTTTTCCTGTCGGAAGGACGTATGGCTTCGGCCAAGGTCGTGGTTTCGACCTTGGCCATCTAACTTAAGTCTCGGCTCTCGCTCAAAGTAGTGATTTTTGCGAATGAGATCAGATTGATTCTTCTTGCTTAAAAACCGGTTAGTCCGGTGGTGTCCCCAACTCTTCGTGAGTAGGCACGAAAATACTTCTGGAAAGGTGTCGAATCGCCCTAGAAAAGAAAATTGAAATGCAAAAACCCAGAAATCAAGTATTCGCTTTGGTTGCTAAGTCATTCAGCGGGATTTATCGGGACCGAATGTTTGTTAATCATCATATTAGTAAACATTTTGTAAGGTTAATAGTTCGCTGGCACAAGCCCCATTTGTAGATGGTATTTGCCTCCTCTCGTAGAATGGTTTATCTGTTTTGTTTAAACAAATGTATTTTTATTTTAATTTGAATGTTTTATTGTTTATCACAATTGTATTTTTTGCCATTTGAATGAACTTCTTTTTAAGGGATGTGGATGTACAATGAATAGGGCGCTGGATAAAAGACGGTCCTCGTTCTATTCTCTGGCCGGCTTTATAGTTCAGCGCACCGAATTACTTCTGTTGAGTATCTTGAGACAGTGTAATCCAACAACTGTGAAATTTCCCAACCAACGTAGTCCGGTCGTGTAGGTGTCTGCATCGAGCAAACAGATTTAAAGATGTAAATTAAAAATTTTTGGAAAGCATACAGTGCATTCTCGTGAGAAAGGTATCGTGTTTTAAAAAAAAGCACGGTCTCTCATTCCTATTGGTTGTTACCTATCGTGATCGCGTGTCTGCATTCTAATATGCCGATATTAAACCGTTTTCGTTTAAGCGAGGTAATATATTCTCCTCGTTAGGCCGGCCGTACTACTTTCCGGCGTTTAGCCCGCTCTGTGAAAACATAAAACTTCTGTTTTTGACCTCCGAGAGTTTTTTACGAACTTCGGAAATGATATAATCGATATCGAAAAACATTTACTTTGGAGTGCTGCAGAAGTGAAAAGTGAAACGCTTTTAACTTTAACGTGGGTTGGCCCATTAACTGAGCCGATGGAATCTTAAAATATTTTTTCGCGAAGTCTTAGATACTCGTATCTCGTTATCGGTAAGGAAAGCTTATACAAATCGTTATCGACAGGGGAACATCTACGTTGCATCTTAATGGGAAGTCGTCTACTTTCACTTAGTTAGGCTTGTTCTTATTAGAGAAAATTGTATAGGATCGTGAAATAAAATTATACATTCTTTTTGGTTTTCATAAAATCTTTATTAAACTTAAATCAGTTTCGTTTTTTCGTCACTTTCACTGTTCGAACGCCAACTTTCCTGTTGAGCGAATATAAAGTTTGCTTTTAGGCTCAAAATATCATCTCATAAGGGCACCGTCGTCTTCGGCTGGTTCTCTTTATTATTCTCTGTCGTATTGAGTGTTGACATTTCGTTTACCGATATATTCTGACTTTTGAAAGATAAGTTCAGTTTTTAAAAGACGACACTTAAAGAATTAAGATCACACGAGATTAATGTGGGATTTTCAACTTTAAAAAAAAAACGTGAAGTTTTTTAAACTCATGGATTTTTGCTTAGGTCTGAATTTCCTTGAAGATCGGCGAATGTGGTTTATTGGAGTTCAATCTAACTTGTTTTGCTTCGATGTATTGAACCTTGATTTCACTCTTTAAGTTTTCTTCCGTGTAAATACGCTTGCCACTCTCAGGAAGGTGTGTTATTTTGCTAAGTGGGGTAGTTTTGTGTAGCTCGTAAATATGTCAGTATAAAGGGAATGGAAGAGTACTCTGTACTTTCCACTGCAGGAACTACAGTACAACTCCTGCAGTTGAATTTACGGTGTTTCCTTTCCATTCTTTCCTTTAGTAATGGAGATTGACTGCAGAGTTAAGAAGCTTTTTCTCAACAAATGCACGCGGAAGTCTTTACATCGTGTCTTACATCAGGCGTATATCGAACGGCTGGAGCAGTTTTCCGTTGAAATGCGTTAACTTTTTCACTGGATAATATATTGTCTTTGTGCAAACTTTTACATAAAATGTATGCGGCAGTAGAATTTTTTGCATGAATTTCTACAGCTGACTTCTTTTTTCCTAATTAGTGTCATTGACAACAAGTATCGCTAAATTTAATATTAAATAAATTAATACAGAACAATGATATCGTCAGGTGCAATTTATATGAAGCTTTGTTCGTTCCTTTTGTGACGTGCCATTACATCATGGCTGGGCGTATTATCATTATGATTAGACTAAAAAAATGACCCTTATATATATGAGAACGTAGTAGTAGTTTAGGAAAGGCGACCGACAGCTGAGGTCATTTGCGCCATTGGGGATAAACAGGAAAGGATGAAGGGTGGAGAGAAGCCCGGCGTCGGCTTTAGTCTACTTTTAACGAAAGGCGTCAAGGGGTCTGCAGCTCAACGTCCCATCCGGCGGACGGTGCACGTACTCGTTCAAAGTGCCCTCCACAACACAGTAGGCATCGGAAAAATATTTACCGCCGCCGGGATTCAAACCCGGGCCCTCTGGGTGGGAATCCAGTACTTACGACACCGCATCATTCCGATCCCCCATATGCATGAGCAAAGTAAAATAAATGAGAAATATGTTAGTTTAGTAATATTTTTATTTCTATCCAGTACCTTCTGAGTTAGGAGACATTTCGTGAAAGCACCATTAAAAATACATAAATTTGGCGGGTAGCTGTCGCCACGTACATTGACCAATTAGAAAGTAGTCTTGCTTTTTTATCATTTTGTTTAGTTTAGTGAAAATTTCTCTTCCTTTTGAGACTATTTTCGGTGTCAAATCGGATCGGACTAATTATGTATACTGAGCAAATTTTTTTAATGTCGCTGTGCACATTTTCGGGAAAGTGGGACTTCAGGTCGCGTAAAAACGGGCCGCCGGTACGGGAATGTCAGCGACTTATGATGTGTTGTTCAGAAGGTCTCCTCCACTTTTTAAGGGGCTTCGCTTTTGAAAAAAGGAATTTATGTTACCGCACCCTGAAGATCAGCCGAGCATAATTTAGGTTCACCCTGTACTACTAAATGTTGAATTCTAAAAGTCCTGGGCTGAAAGGCTTATTAGTTTGGCGTTGGATCCCAAGGCACAGCCAATGCTAGGGTCGTCGGTGCCCTCTGACTCATCCTCGCGCTGCCGCAGGCATGATAACTGGCCCCGTGAATGGCACACCCCGTTGTGCAATGGCTTGCGTCATTTCATCTGTGTTGGGCAGAAACACTAATGAAGACGTTTCCTTCTATCCCATCTTCATGAGCGAATCGTATGCGTTGGTTATTATAAGAAAAACACAGTAGTCAGTTTGGTTTGATAGACGAGGTTAGGACACATCCCCACGTTGTATGAATGTGGCATAGTCAGAGTAAACACAGTACCAGAAAGTTGGCTTTGGTTGGCGCTGTACCAGAAAGATCGGGTACCCCTAGAAATGAAACGGCTTGGTGTCCGGACGCTTCGTCGGAATATGAACCCATGACCTCAGATCATTAGCTTCACCCTGTACCCGCCGTGAATAACCAATAGTTTCAGTTTTTACCGTTCAAACTTAATAGCGGAACAGTATAATCATTTGCTATTAATCATGTCCAAGTTCACCGATGTTACCCTGGTACTTCGCAGTTGACTGTACTCAGAAAGATACCTCGCTGCCATTGATTATTTGTAACCACGTGAAAGGTTGAAAGGGGTCGCTACCGATCATACTGAGACATTCATAGAAAGCCTCTTAGCGAAAATGTTCCATTTTAAAGAATCATTTTTTTTTGGCTGGAATGAGATAAGTTGGACTACTGTCCGGAGGGCCCGGGTTCGCCTCCCGGGCAAGCCTCTCTGGACACTTGCAGCTCCACCCAAGCTGTAATTTTTCGGAAAACGTCTTGGGAAACCATAACCGGCACATTTTAGGAACTGGGGCAACTACCCTGATGTGTGAATTTCATACGTCGTCGGGCATAGTACTGGGGGAGCTCTACCTACACCTACTAAACCGACCTTCGGGTTAATTACTGTGTTTATGGTTTTATGTAATATTAATCCTATATTAGCAAATTTTGGTAGTTAGCATTTGATTCACAGAGTAAGAAGGAGGAAAATTACAAGCACCCAAACCCTAAGTTGAGGAAAATTCTAACAATGGCGGGAGTTTTAGCTACGACCTTAGAGATGAACGGACGAGAACGTTTTCTCATCGCTACATAGACCGACGTGATTAATTCCATGGTTTAAAAAACCCTTTTTTTTTTAAGGATTCCGGATTTTTAACCGTGTGCGTTCAAATATTTTTTTGCGTCAATTATTTTCGTGTGAATCACCATTGTGCGAATCGTTTATGTTCAGCTGGCAGACGTCGTAAGCACAGTGGTATGCACACAAGGGCCAAGTTTTGGGGCAGTTACGCAAACCTAACAGATATATTTTTCCAGTTTTCTGGCAGCTTAAGATTTTTTAAAAATTTGGTAATTACCTTGAGCGTAGGCATCGCTCTATTTGAAAACTAGGTAGGTGCATTAATCATTTTAAGGCATTTTTAGTCTAATTTAACGATAACATTTTGAAATGATCCTAAAATTCTAATTTTGCAACCTGAAACATCAAATATTCTGCTATATAAAAAAATAATATCAAGAATCGCCAGTTGCGCGTCAGTGTTTTTTCTTTTTGGGTATGCCACCACCGAAATGCAGGATAGCAAGAAAGCCTTCCTCGAGAAGAAGAGGCTTCTTTCCCGGGATGACGGTTTATGACAAGCGGAGCCTGACAAGGCCGAACTCCGCGTCAAGAAATTTGAGTCGAAAGATTTTTCCATCGAGAATTTCTGTATTTCGATGTTCATCAGCGGTCGACTCCGTAACCACTGGTCGCGACATCTGTCGAAATTCTTTGAATAAGTCACCACCGTCTTGGAGAGCAAGAGGAAATTCTTTGGGTGGATCACGGAAGCGCCCTCTGAAACAATGGAAGCCATCTCCCCCGGTCGTTCACCGCCCGACGAATCCTACCGCCCACATGATTCCTCTGCCTCTGCTCCACAACGGCAAACGTCTCACTCTTCACACTCTCTCCCTCGAGTATGCTATTGTGGCTCAATAGTGCCGCACCCGTCCTCTCGTGACTCTTTCCTAAGTGGAAGAGGCAGAGCGAAAAAAAAGGCATGCATGTGTGCTTGTAGCGGAAGCCCTGCTTCCTCGGATAGCAGGCGGGAGGGAAACCATTCCGTGCTACGCGAGACCCGACGTCCACGTTTCCCTGCATTCTTTTTTGCTCCCTTCTCTTCCCTCCCACACCCTCTGCTGATAAGGAGGCCAAGTTCGTCACTTATGAAGGGGCGGGGTGATGGTCAGAAAGCCAAGTTCGCGTTGTGTGCGAGGGGAGGTTAAACTCTCTTTTCCCCACCCACATCCACGCGTTCTGGTCGGACGCGTGCCCTGAGTGAATCTGAAGTGGTGATTACGTACACAGAGGAATCGGTTCGTGGAGGAGGGATACGCTTGGGAATTCAGCGTTTACATGCATCATACTCACTCGTGCGTTAGTTCCCAGTCGACAGCAGCCTGACTATCCGGACGGAATAGCCACCGGGTTAGTCGCCTAGTCGAGTGAGTTCGATTGTTTCGACCGTAATTGTTCGGATGGGATTGGTAAACATAGTGAACGGTGTACTTAATGATTTGTTGTCTTTGAGCGTTAAATTAATTCGAAAAATATTTAGTTGTCGATAGTTTAATTATTGCTCGGAGATTGGGTTTGAGGGTTATTACGACGATATTGACGTCAGCGTTGAACGGATTTTTTTACGCTGATTTGTGTTGATTATTATCGGTTTGATAATAGTGGACCAGTATTTGGTCAATTCCCATGCGTATTCTGGAAGGTATAGCGGTTTTGTTGGCCTTTCTGGCGGAAGCGACGTGTGATGTCACATTTTTGAAGTAGTAATTCTCACTTGTCGGTGAACTGTATTTAATTTCCCTTAAGAGTTTTATGGACCCTATTGTGTAATGGCGGAAAACATCTGTCTTAAAGTCCAACATGTGGGGCCACCACCTTGTTTTAGTTATTAAGGGACATTCGGATGAAAAAAGCAGAGTTAGTAAGGTAACGAATTGATGCGATTTTAGCGGAGGTTTGTGATTCACTGCATAAATACTGAACCTGTGAATAGAATGACATACAAGTACTATTCAAGCCCTTGCGATTCGTTAATTCCTGACGTAGACACCCAAAGGGCATAGCGCTACTGCAAGCAGGGAAAAGGGATCTTCTCGGTGTATGAAAGTTAGGTAATGCAAAACTTAATATAATGGTTAAATACTAGTTAAACTCGTTCAATTCTGATAAGGAGGGAATGATTGTAACCTAGATTTGAGTTCGGTGAGAAATTGCGTAATTGAGATAGAGTGAAGCGATAAGTAGATACAAGGAATTCTTTTTCTCCACGAACAATTCTCGATCACGGCATTGGAAAATGTCAATCTCGTTCTCTGTGTACGCCAAGTAATCAGTCGCCTTAAGTTGATTAAGAGTTAGATATTGGTTAACGGGCCAGTGATGGCAGGAGGCATGTGGTAATAACGAGTATAAGTGAGGAAATACTCAAGTGCGTACCGATTCAAAGTGAGGGAATTTTCGAAATGTATTGCTTTGTCCATTAATACCTCGCAGAGATGAAGAGAGACATGATGTAGAGTAAGTTGCTAGATTGGGTTTTGTTTTGGAGTTACAAAATGTTTATTTGATAGTTGTGTCCATCAAAAACCTACCTTAACCGGTAGATTACCTAATAATAATTGCTTTGTCCGACGTGAAAGATGTCCACCTGGTTGTCAGAATGCTAGCATATAGGTATTTCTTCATTGTATCTAAGAGTGTCTCCAGTTAACATCGGTCTTATTGGAATGAAATAATTTACTTTTTAATTCCACACACTTTATTTAAAAAAACACGACCCAGGTTAAACAATGTGTGTGGAATTACAAAGTAAATTATTTCATTTCAATAAGACCGATGTTAACTGGAGACACTCCAGTTAACAAGTTACGCCTGAGACAACAAATCAAACATCGGTCTTACTTAAACAACTGGTCACCGAGCGCCCCATGCCATGCGCCTTCATGTGCCAGCACGCACGCAGATGAGAGCGTGAGGAAGGATTTATTTTGAAGGAAAAAGAAGAGTGGCGAATTTTTCCTGCTGGTTCCTCGTAAAGACGTACGAGGAAGTCGGGGACGGTATCGTGCGAAAAGCAGGTTTATGGCGCAAAGGCCTGCCCCCCCCCTCCCCCTCCCCTTCCGCCTCATTATTTTTTACTTCCATTCAGATCCCAGGGCAGAAACTTAACTCCCTGGTAGGGTTTCCCCCGCGGTGGTAAACCTCCTCCCACTTTGTCTGGCGGTGGAAATGGGCGGGGGATTGTTTGTGGCGCTTCCGTTTTCTGTTCGGGATAGTTAAGTGCTCGATAATTCCATTCTGACTAGGTACATACAACGGTATTCATTGAAGACACCTTTCAAATTACCCCTCAGTCACGGATGATCACGAACCCAGAGTAAGGGGGAGATGGTATAGCACACCGCTTTTCTCCACTTTACCAACAGCGAAAATGGTGACGTAATTATCGAGTCAAGTGTTTTCGATTTTTCAGCACCACCTGGAAAATGTGGGAACACCATTAATTTCAGGGTTAGTAAATAATTGTTGAGTGCCCAGGACTGTTCTTTCAATATCGGAGAGATTTAAAATCGGAAAAGTGGGGGTTAAAGTTTTTTTCTGATAAGGTAGGAGAAAGAAACAAAGGTGATGGCAGACAGCCAGTACATATTTAAGAAAAGTGGGCGTTCGGGTAAAATCAAGACAAAATGATCTTTCCTTGCCCCAATTTCTCTTGTCCGAAGCTTTTCGTCATTAGCGTATATGACCATACAAGTATGTGGGAAGGACGGTGGACATTTGCTATTTTTTCTTGAGTTCTACCCTGAAGCTCAAATGATGGCAGAAAATCTTATGAAGCACCGCACGGATATTAATACAAAAGGTTTACCGAGTTGCATTAAATAAGTTCTGGAGATATATCGGGTAAATTATAACAAACATCACATTTTAGTTATTTGAACTGATTTTAAGTGAGACACATTAAAAGTAATTTAGTCAAGGTAAATTAGCTTGTTGCGTCAAAAATGGATTAGTTTAGCTAGGGTTAAATTAGAATCGTGCTTGCAGTTATCTATTTCAGATGTACATCATTAACTTGGTATGCGAATGTAAATGTATTTCCCTTGATTTGGTCTATTTCCCTAGGATACGATGAATTAAGCTGAAGTCTTGATGAAATCCTGAACAAGTGTGAATGGCTCGATCGCAATATTCTGAAAATCGTCTTTTTTTGCAGCATAATCAACTTGTAAATGAAATTTTGGGCCTTATGTTGTAAATAAATCAGGTTTCAAAGTTATTTGAAGTACAAATTAATTAAGAAAATATTAAATAGAAACAATCAGTTGTCAAATGATGGAGCTATAGGCAAGGTGGGGAAAGGGGGAATTTTGCATACTTGGCATAAATTCGGAAGCCGAACAGGAGGTGATGAGGGCAATGGCATTCTGAGGATGGCAAGAGAGGAGAGAATTTTGCAAAGGTGATTTAGAGGGAGGAATAGAATACGCATTTTGGATGAAATTACGTGAGGTAGAAAGCATGTAGGGCTGAAGAATGAGTCATGTAAATTGGTAGTATGCGGGTTAAAGGAATTTTTTCGTATTGCCAAATCTTAGAATAATATCAGTGTGTGTGTTCCTGAGTCCTTCGAAAACCTACCCTACCCGGTTGACTCCTGGTTGTAATAGATACAGGTAGGTAAATGTTGATTAAATGGAGAACGCTATGTAGTTATTTATTTTCGTACTAGTTTCAACGCTTAGGCGTCATTATGAGGTACATATATACATTGTGTTCTACATTTAATGAACATGGACTTCCACAAAGATGGATTCGCCCTGGATATCTTGTAAACATAAGTGATCTCATTCTTTTAGTCGCTAAAGAAATCGTTCCTTATATTTTTCCTCTGGCGCGACATAGCCTTTGAAGTCTTTACGATTTTCCTAGAGTCTGCGTTGTGCCATCTAGGTTCTGTTGTTACCTTTATAAATTACCGTCGAAAGAACCTGCTGACTGCTGAGCGCGCGATGTCAAGGAATTGATTCCGCGTATCCTTTTTGTTTCGGTGTTGACTATCTTTTCAAAAATACCAAATGAACTCAGTGACACGCACATTAAGCCATTATACAGTAACACTCTTTCTCAAGGAAGGAAATATTTCTTTTGGGCTTCTTATTTCTGACCCCATATATGGAAAAGTTAGCAATTATTGTTCTGTGCTCGATAATTCCTTCAATAGTTTCTATATTGAATACTTTTGGGTACGTTTGATAAAAAAAATCAGGAATATTATTGCCTATATTTGGTGAAGTCGATGAATGGATTTTAACGTAAATGATTGCAATGGCTACTCGCAGGTGTCTTTCTTTACCCTTGTTTTAAATGCAGTAAGGGCACCGTCCCTGATTCAATTTATTCTGCCATTTCTGTTGACAGAAAATCGTTTTGTGTAAATTTCACTGTCGTCAATATTATTGGATAACCAACTTTCAGTTCCAATAATATTATCTGTCTTATTTTTAATAAGGTGATTGTATTTGGCGACTTATTTTTTTAAGCTTCGGCACATAACTACTAATGCAGGTAACGTTTCCTTGACGTAACGGTTGATTTAATATTAAACGGCGATCGTTTTTATAATATTATCGAATCCCTTTTGAAATCTTCGTCCGATTCTATCTGATTCATGTTGACTCACCCATTGTATGCATTTTTGGCACTTGAATGTCACTTCATTTAAAGCTAAGTTATTAGGCAAAGAGGAATTTAGAGACCCACTATTTGATCTACATGCTTCCCAGCGTTTGATCTAATAGAACCCTGCGGTGCTCGAATATCCTACTGGTTACACACCTGACGGCCTCAGGCGTGTTGTGAACACTTGAACGGCTCAGAGGGTTCCTACGCGATTGGATCTCCAGCTGCAAGTCGACGAAGAAGGCCCCGATATCTCTGCAGAAATGGTACAACCTCTGATATATACTCTCCACTCGACTCCAAACCGAGGTCCACGATCAATATTCTGGACTAGGCTGCATATCATAGTAATAATTGGATGTATTTGCGTTTTGGATGTGTTTGTTAGTGCGTTCATAGGCGGTACTTTTTATGTATCATCTTTATTTAAGCTCAAGGAAATTTTAGCAATCGTGGAATAACTTACTACTCGAAGAACACTTGCGACCTAGGGTTACCTTTTACCATGGCCTTGTGCGTAGAAAGGTTTTAGGAGATCTGAACATACTACTACTACTTCATATATTCCACCGGGTAAGTTTTACTCCGTTTTCTGAGATAACATTTTTATTGCCAATGTTGTCTCAGTATTTCTTGTAAATATTGTATATTCAAGCTTCTATATTCTGTTTATTTATGCAGAAGAAAAGAAATAAAAATCCCTCGCGACACGGAGGGAACTTTCCATATTTTATTCCTGTCCTTACTTTTTGTCATACACGCGAGCGCATGTGTTGTGAAAAATTGATCGTCCATCCCAGGATTGAATTTCATTAAATATTTTCGAGTCGCTGTCATTAAATCGTCCACCTTTTATTCTTTATAGTTGTAGTAGTCTGTCGTTTGTATTTGTTTAGTGGGTGGGGTAAAAACCCAGAGAGGACGCTTCAGTTTTCGCCTTTTTTTTTAGTGTTTTTGGTTGCGATTTCATGATGGAATGCAATGCATGCATTGAAAAATCGTGGTCATCCTCTATCTCAGAATAGAAATTGAAATTAGTTAAATATATTTGCTATTAAATTAGTTTTTACACTTCGCCTACCAGGGCTGCTCCATGAATTTTCTCCTGGTGGTGGGGTAAAACCGAGACGGGACTCTTAAATTGAGGGTTGCAAGAATGTGACTTTTGCCATCTGTTGAGAAGTCTTTGGGAGGTACGCGTGCACTTCGATTTCAACTCGGACATAAACATTTTGATGACAGCTTTTAACGAGTGAAATAACACGTCGTTCTTGTATTTCCAGAAGAGGTGTAAGGACAAGCTATTTGCTTTATTCAAGTATGGAGCCTCGTCCTCGACTATTATTTAAATCGCAGTCCGAACGAGGTTTGGCACATGAATCCTTAAGAGTAGGGTGATATTAAATACCAGTGGGAATATAAATTCGCACTAAATTTGTAGTCATTAAGCAATAATTTTCCGCGTGCTACCCGAATTCTGGTGACAATAAAATCACTAGGATTCCTGTCAGCTCTATGATTAAAAAAATAGCCTGTCGCTTAAAATTTCAATCCCTTCCGTGTTATGCGCGTTTTGGCAGAAATTTAGTAACATTTTTCGAAATGTCTCTGTCTCCCCTTAGAAGTCGAGTAGTAAATTGTAGTTCGCACGAATCTAGTTAGATAGTAGCTACGTACTTTCTCATTTTCAACAGGAAGTGGGCTGTTACTCCAAATATCTGCATAACTACTTTACAGACATTGAACAAACAGTCCATATTTTATTAAAGGCTGGTCTCCCGACTCCCAATCGCTTCTAGGTATTTGCGGGACATAATTCAAATATAACAGAGAAAATTCAATGGCCTAATCATGTGCTACACGATATTAGTCGGTCGTCTGAGGTGTGTTGGACCAACTTCCAGGAGTGCCTCATTTCCTCTTCTTAGGGCAAAATGGTTTCTCTTCTCCGCAGTGGAAATTGCTGCGCGTCCGTTTTAGTGTCCATCATCAATTTGCAGTTACTTCTTATCTCAAGATGTATTGAGTCAATTTGTGTGTTACACCCCAGGCCGTCGTATGGACGAGCAGTCGGAAACAGGTGGCTGTGAAATATTAGAACAACATGTATGCAATAAAAAAGTATGCTGGAGCGAATGCATCATGGCCACGTTATTTTCAGAGGGAAGGTTCTAAATATGGAATGTGGGTCTAGTATGGGACGCTTAATCATCGTGGAAACTAGGCTCTGCAGGGATATAGGATATGACATCATGGTGTTGGGAGGAAGACCGGAACGCGATATTTAATGTTGTTAACCAATTAAAGTCACCCTGGCCCCCTTTATGACTGCCAATCTATTTCCCTCCAACAAAATATTTGTCTTGTATGCATATTTAGCGTTAGTGTAATAAATGCATTTAAAATGTAAGTTGTATAATACCATATAGATCTATAATTTGAAAGTTTAAATGGAATTATAAATAATCGTTTTTCCATGTCTTTTAAGGACTCTGATTTTAAAATTTTTTATGGATATTTTTTGTCTTGAAAACGTTATTTCCTTTAAAATTTTAAAGCATAATGAATCGTGTTTCGTATATAAAATAAATATTTTTATTTTTAATAGAGTGATGAGAGTATATTAGACCTGATATTCATCAAAATATGAAGATAATTCGATATTTTAAATCTTTCACGTGTTTCACAGTGATTTTTAGACACTCGTGCATGGTTAGTACAAGTTAACGTTCATAGGAATAGAACGAACCCTCTGTCAGCCTCAATTGAATGATCCCTTCCCCTAGCATCAATGTGAGGTCGCCGTTTTGGGCGTAATTTGGGAAACCGAAAACAACTAAAATACAGTTCTTTGAACACTTCTCATAATTATTGCTCCCATTCCTTTTGAAGAAAATGTGTTTATACGACTGTGTAAAGTTTAGGGGCAAAAATTAATAAACCGTAGGCGGTGATATAGTTATTGAAAACGAATATCTCCGAAAGAACCAGCAATTGGTTATACCTCATTCGAGCACTGAATAATTTCCTCTTCCTACAGTGATACATTCGTCAATCGTTCCACAGATTTCCATTTATAGTTGGAAATTTTACCTGAGCGGATTTTGCCTCATTTTTTGGGCATTTTTCGCGGTTTTATCTCAATTAGCGTTATTACAATTTGTTCAATAATTTTTTCTTACATATTGAATATATTTGCGCAAGCGAGGAAAGGGCAGGAACAGGTTAGGGATGTTGGACGGGATGAAGGGAGGAAAGAAGTACACAGAGATGAAGAGGGACCTGATGTAGTTTAGGTTGCTGGATTGGGTTTTGTTTGGAGTTACAAAATATGTATTTGATAGTTGTGTCCATCCAAAAACCTACCTTAACCGGTAGATTACCTAATAATAATAAATAATTGAATATATAAGGCTTTCAGATTTTATTAGTAATCTTGCTCTACGGTAAGGGTGACCTGATTCATACGAGTACATTATAAATCCACGGTCTTATCAGTATAAATTCTAAAATAGGTGAATTAAGCACGATTACCTGTCTTGATCGGTACACTACTTTAAGTGTATATATATATATATATATATATATATATATATATATATATATATAGTACTGGAGATGATGGGTGAGGAGAGGGGTTTGTTGAGAGAAATCCTATGGAGGCAGGAAAAATGGATGAAAGGCGTATTGAGCGGTAGTGGAATGTTGAAGAAGGTAATAGAGGGGAGAATGTTGGGCAAGCGAGGAAAGGGCAGGAAGAGGATAGGGATGTTGGACGGGATGAAGGGAGGAAAGAAGCACACAGAGATGAAGAGGGACCTGATGTAGATTAGGTTGCTAAATTGGGTTTTGTTTGGAGTTACAAAATGTGTATTTGATAGGTGTGTCTATCCAAAAACCTACCTTAACCGGTAAATTACCTAAAAAAATATATATATATATATACATAGATTCAAACAAGAAATCCCGCTATACGACGAACAAATATTACTTCACACATAGAAATAGATGTAAGGAAAGGGGATAGGAAAGCACATAAAAGACGAACACAGGAAATATATATACACACACATATACATGCGTTGGACTACTGACCGGAGGGTCCCGGGTTCGGTTCCCTGGCAAGGCACTCTGGGCACCTGAAGCTCCACCCAAGCTAGTTGATTTTTCAGGTACCAGATCTTCCTGGGAAACCATAACCGGCACAGGGAAAGGAACTGGCCCCCCTACCCTGATGTGTGAATATTCACATGCCGTCGGGCTTGGTACATGGGTGAGCTCCATCACCTACTAAACCGACCTTCGGGTTGATTACTGTGTTTATGGTTTTATATACACATACATATACTGTACGCTCTTTGAGGAAGGTGGATGAATCTCCAGTTACCATGGTATCACCAGCCCGAGGACGTTCAGAGGACTAACTCGGACTTTCAAAGGGTTTTATTTGCACCCTAGGGGTAGTGAATTAATTTTCCCTTCCATATGTATTTTCCTCCTGATTCCAAGGCTAATTTAGAGGGGAAACATAAATAATAAAATTAAGGCGCCTTAATGTGAACTGCATCCGTGGGGAATACATAGTTCATGACTAGACCATTAGCTAAATGGCAGCGGATGGAAAATTATGTATTTAAATTAGGTTTTTCTGATTTTGAAATCAGCGCGTAGCCGCATCTACTTCCTTCTCTCTCCCTCTCTCTATTTGTGTTCTAGCGTTTTTTCTTTTTACACTTAAGCGTTTCATTCCCTCGTGAGTAGAATGGGTTTTATTTCCATCCTGGTTTGAGGTTCTTGGGGTTCCACCCCTGGAAATGGGCAGGGGTGGTGTGGGGTAGCTGCCGCTCAAAGCTTATTCGAGTCTCAAGAGGTTTGCGGGCTCGGCCTGGCTTAGGAGATGACGTTTAAGTGTTCTGTTTCTCGTGCTCCCAAATAGCGGTTTTCTCATGTTGTGTTTTTCTTAAATTACTTAAACAAAAATAATTGCATTACTTTCGGAACGCTCCCTGTATAAATTGTAAACGTCGATCTCTGGGACGCATATCTGCGAATGAAGTTTGCATTTGCATGTGATGTAGTTTTCCGCCATAATTTTATTTGTTGACTTGAGGAATAAATTTATTTTTCTATGCCTCAATTAGATGAAGCGGAGTCCAAGATAGAATTTAATGGTAAGGGGGATCTCGTTTCAATTGGGACCATCGCTAATCACTTCCTTGTAAATCGTTGTTCATCTTAGAATGTCTTAAGTGAGCACTTTTGGCATCGTAAAGACTATTTTTAGCTTGATGGAGGTCGAAATAAAAATTAAATTTTAGTTTTAGCTAATATAAAAAGAAGTACGCAATTCGGCTGAATCCTTTGGTCTTCATGTTTATGTTTTGTCTTCCTGTGGCAGTGGTGTTATAAAACCAGCAGATCTTTTGAGCTGAGATACTTGAAAGCAACTTTTACTCAAAGGTTTGGCACCCTTTGAAAGGCTTATGTTTTCTTAATTTTACGTCATAAAATTGTTTAATGTTATTTAAGAGCATTTGAAGATGTTTTATGGGTATCGCGTTCATAAAAGTTTGAAAACCTCAAGATTTGGGCAGGGAATTGCTAATACCCCCTTTCTTAATTTGGTTTAGGTTTGTCGTTAGGGTGTCATCGTGGAAATCTCGTGGAAAATCGGTGTTTCGAATGCGAGTCTTTCTGGGACCGACTTGTCGAGCGCCCTGGCTTCCGACGCCGAGGGGTTGGGTTTTAATCCAAGCTGTGGAGGATTTTCGGCTTTATTCCGATTCAAGCTTGGGTGCCGCTTGGGAGAACACATAAAATACTCAGTCCATAGGACGGAGAGTGGGGAGTTAAACTGCGAATCTCTGTGTCTTTCGTCTAGAGAAGGGGATGACCCCGTTGCTGGAGGTTTCCCCCCGCTTCGATCCGTGGGAAAGCCCTTTCTACCACAAGCTCTCAGATACGACTTAGTGCGTGAAGTGAAAATATTTGGTATATTTGGAAAAGAACTTAACGCTGAAAAGTTCGCAAAAGTTGAATGCCGGCGTTTGCTGGAGTGAGTGAGGGGATTATTATGGCCCCACATAGCTTTGGCAGATTAGACATCGAGGACAAAATAGGGAGGGTAAGTACCAGTAGTGACAGATTCCATTACTCGTTCTTCCCTATCCGAATTATCATTGCCATTATGGGTTTTCTACCGTTCAAGTGGGTTATGGATGGCCACCGATTGAGCAACGATACATTTAACAAACCGAACGGTATTAGGGTTAACCTTGTGAAATTTATCCATGATGGAAAGGAGACAAACTATGCAAATTTCACTTGAATAGAGATTTATGAAGATGACATTAAGTGTTTGAAACCCGGGTCGTGAATAAATCTATAATACCAGGATGTATTACAAGCACACACTCTGTGAAGAGTGTGTGCTTGTAATACATCCTGGTATCCTTAACGGGGTCTTCCTTACAGCCTCGTGAAGGATTACATTTCCACCTGGAATCTTTAACGAAGTCTCACAGCTTCGTGAAGGATTCCAGACAGGATAGTGTGTGTGTGGCTGTGTGTGGTCCCTGGCGTGGATTAATTTCCCGTAAACCACCACAGAGGGTATTCTTGGTCGAGAGGTTGTGGTTGGTTCCCGCGAATACCAACACAACAATTTGGTCTGACGAGAGTTGCGACTGTTTTTTACGGCCAGTGGAGTTTTCCCCCCTTATAATTTAACCTAGAGGCCGTAGAGCTCTTGATAATTCTTACTCTATTACCTTCTTCAAAATTCCACTGCCGCTCAATACTCCTATCAACCATTTTTCCTGCCTCCATAGGATTTCTCTCAACAAACCTCTCTCCTCACCCACCATCTCCAGTACTTCCTCATTTGTTTTCCTTTCGGTCCATTTCACCTTCTCCGTGTATATTCATGAAACCGATAAGAAAATATACTGTTTCTCAATCTTGGATCTCGTAGTCAACATACCCTTAACTTGGGATCAGAACATTATGATTTTTGGATGAGTTGATCTCCTTTTCAGGTATACAGTTTTTCTACACATGTCAACAAAATTACACGCAATACGTGCATGCAAATATTTTGAACTTAAAAATTTCGACTTATATGTAGGTCACCTTGGCCATTTTTAAATGATCAACTCCGTGTAAAATTTATATTTGCAAATATACCACGAGATCTGGAAACAAAAATTTAAGAAAAATTTCGATTGATGAAAATAGCATAGCACTACGAGAAGCTACAAGGCTCGCAAGTTAAAAGTGCCGTAATGGGGAAATTAACGCTAAAAAAACATTGGAAAACGTACAAACGAAGACTTGTAATCAAAGTTCCATCAAAGTTATCGTCGAGAAATATGCTGTAAGTGAAAATTAACGATGTGGAGGGAATACTATAAGCTCCCCATTCTCGTCCAGGCCAGTTCAGTGGAGCAAATTAAGAGATCGACGGTAGAATAGACACGGATTAGACAAAGGAGTGTTTTTCTGCCGCACAATTTGCGAGCAGAACAGATGTAAACGTTATCTCTTCTTAGAGAGTAAGTGGTATTTTGTAGAAGTTGATCTAGCCGTCTAGACCCGTGGCCTTTGTTTGTCAGTACATAGCGTCAATACCCAAGGAACCCCTACTTGGATTCGTCATTATCACACCCTCTCCTTGCTTTTTGGGGAGGCTCGTACATAAATCTCTCTCGAGATCGGGAAGATGGGGAACTCTTTGAAGTAGAGTTAAGAATGTGGTCTTATTTTTCACGGGATGGAAATAAATTAGCATGCATGAATTCATCGACATGTTTTTTGGATTAAACACGTTGTGGGGCATAGCTTTTAATACTCTTAGCGTAATATGCAAGACGTTAAGCGTTTGGGGCCTGGGGAAAGGGAGGGAGCGTGGATTCGAGAGGGACTTTAGTGCTTCCCTGGCGTTCTAAGACTCCAGGGCGAGGGGAGGGAGGAAGGGGATACGATCGGCGGCGTATTGGTGTAAAGAAGTGGTGGTGATGGCGTGGTAAACCTGTAACGGAAACCTGTGATGGACTCTTTTAATGTTTTTCCGGGTCCACGAATTATGTCTGTGAGTGAAAATTCGAAAGGGAGATGGGGATGCCGTGGATTGTCCTTTTACACCAAATACGTTAATCAAGAATCCTTAATCAATGTATCATCGATTTGATCTTGGTAGAAAAGTGGAGATCCCTCTCATGGTTGATCTGGATATTGATGGATATTTTTTAAGGAAATACAATACTTATATTTTTGCTCAGTCGTCAGCGAACGCCCGAAGGAACAGAACACTGTCCTTTTTTCTGATGGACCAAAATTACCTGGATGGTTTTAAGGGTTTAATTTTCTTTAATGCCTTTCTCACTCGGAAACATTATTATTTCATGGTGTTATCCTACCATTTAGGTAGATTTTACGTATATGGGTACACAGATTAGCCATCCCTACATTTTTTATCTTCGTCCAACGGGATACGTACGTACGCCGACTAGCGCGACATCCAGCCCTGTAACAATCCCGTCCTCAATTCCACTTACTTTCTGCTTCGCTTCATTCCATCCAAAATGTCCGATGGAAACATTTCGTTTTTAGTAATTGGATCGCTCTTTGGGAACATCATAACGTTCCCGATGGTATCTCCGACGGGTCAGGACAGCGGTCTTATTTCCGATTGACACTGGGGTCGCGGCGGATTCTGCGGTATGTTGCCACACGGTCACCAATTGAGCGATATATTTCACGGAAGGATTGGAACATCGATATTTTCACGCGACGCCGCCCGTCCGGTTCGGTCGGCGTGTGTGTGCGGGGGTGGAGGGCGGTAGGGTGTTGCGTAGGGAGCAGGCGTGGTGGGTTGAGGCCTTTGAGAGCGGAGCCACCAAAATTCCACTCGAACCGCGCCGAGTTCATCCCGTCCATTAGGGACGAAAGAGAGGAGGAAGCAAATGGAGAAGGGGGCGAAAACGAGAGGGGGAGTTTGTGGGTGTAGTAGGGGGAGGGGGAGGCGGGGTCGGATGGAGTGTTGGGAAATATTTGATTAAAGGGGAACGGCCATTATTTCTTTTTCCCTCGGTTCGGGAGAGCGAGGGAGCGGAGAAAGAGAGCCGGCTCATTCGCTAGAAATTCCCCCCCCTACTGCAAGATAGTGTCTGTAAAATGATGACTCCGTGAGAGCCCCTCGCTTCATCTCATATTTTCTCCCCTTCCTTTCTTTCTTTCATATTCTCGTAATTTCTTTCTTTTTTATTCAATATTTTTTTCATCGTCCTCGTCCCCGCCACAACCCCTCCTTCTCTTGCCGACGTTACCCCTCCTCCTCCAGCCACCCACACCCACCTACGTTATTAATTCGAAAAGTTACTTTCTCCCGCGCTCTTTCCCTCGAAATCCACTTGTTCAGTCTTTAGCTTCACTATCAGTGGATGTCGCTGTTTTTTTTCGCGACCTCATACTCGTGCGAGTGTTTTTCTGCCTTTTTTTGGGGGGGGGAGTATAAATGACGGAATCATTACTTTATCCCCAGAAATGGACGCATTTTTCTTCATTCGAGTTTTTAAAGTGAAGATGCTGTTTTAGTCTGCTTGGGGGCTTTGACAGCTATCCGTTGGCTATTTTAAGGTGGATTTCAAGTGTTGCTGCGGGGAATTGTTCAAGTTGTGTGTGTCGGGAAACATGGAAACAGAACACTCAAGTCGCCGTATAATTATTTTTCGTATGTCTGGTGCTCTTGAAGATCATGTTAGCGTCTTGTGTGTGCGCATGAACGTGTGCCTGTAAAATATATGATGCAAAGTTTGTTGACACAGGCGTGGCATACGCAAAAATACGTAGCACATGACAAAAGGAAGCGAGTGTTTAAGCTTTAAGCGGCGCGGCCACTTTCTTCAGCCTTGTATACAAACGTGAGTTTCCTTTTTTTTGTGCGTGTGTGTTTTGTGCATTTTTCTGTGTATGCCAAGCCTCCATCACCAAACTATATAATCATCGATTAGCGAGCGTTTTCATGCTTTTCCTACATTCTTGTGGTTATATTTATTCTTCCATGCAAGAGACTAAGTGGGAGATTAGAATCTCCAAGGACTCCATCTCGTCTTGCGACGGGCAGGAATCGATTTGCAATTGGATGAGCTTCCTGTTGCGAAAACAGATAAGAAAGTGCTTAAGAGTGGAAAGAGGTAAAGATAAAATGGAGAGCAGCTGATGGGGAGGAGGGGGGTTGTCGTCTTCCTCCGTTGGAAGAGAATGGTGAGAAATTCAATTCCTCATCATTCTTTTTGCTCTCAGATGCGGGAAGGGCGAAAGGCTTATTACGTTTATTTCATGTATGTATTTTGTGTTAGGCCCAGACCTATTAAATAGATGTGCAGGTCCATTAAAAAATTTTTTTGCCCGTCCTCATTTTGTAAGTATCTGCAATGTATTTCCTCCCCTCCCCCCTCCTCGCTCCGTATTACGTAATTGTCGGCTTTATTATTAGAAAATCAAAAGGCGAATTTTTTCAAGAAGGGAAAAAAGTAGAATTAGGTTTGATGAAATACTTTTTCAATGAGATTACAGACCAGTTCAATTACTTCTTTTACCGTAAAACTACCGGCCACGAGAGACAGCTTGTTTAAATTTAATTTAATTGGCATGAGGCACATAAAGAGAAATGAAACAAATTTATTCGATTCTCTTTTGATTGTTTAATAAACAGTTAAATAATTCTGAAAGGACAATTACTGTGTTGAGTATTTGTTCATTTTCCTAATGAACGTGAACCGCATAAAAATTGCACAATATGTTTTTTTTAATTTTCGCGACCAATGTAGTAAAAATAGAAAATTAGAATACGTGTGCCGTTCAATTGTGACTTGAGTTTCTGCTCAATATTGGCCTCTTTATATTACATTCTACATTCATCTACATTCCCCGGAGCCACTCTAACAACTCTTTGCTCTTTCCTCGAGTCCTTGACGTTTCTTTATTTTTCTTTGTTGACTACGCTCAGGACCGTAGTCCATTTTCGAAAGAGTCGAGGAACGCAAAAAGGAAATTATGTGAGACTTCATTTTTCTTCCTCCCCGCTCCCCCTTGCTCATATAAATATTTTTGCTGGGGTCATCGTCTAATTTTGTTCTCCTTTTCTTCCCTTTATGTTGCTAAACAGTGCTTGATTGTCTGCCGATTTCTCCCCTGCTCCTTCGTAATATTTTTTTCCCGTCTTTATTTACCGAACTCTCTCTTTCCCCTTTTATTATCGCCCGAGTTAAAAAAAACAAAATTTTTTTTCCCGGGTCTGCGAAAATTCAAGGGCATTAGCTGTGAATGATGTTTGAATGCTGAATGACGGGGGGAGGGAGGTCGGGTGAGGGGTCTCCAACCGTACCCCGGATGAAAGGGCTCGCTAAATATGCATTGCTCTTCCGAACCCTTGCGTCGGTGGTAGTCGGGGACCACATCCTTCCTGCCGCGGCGTGTTGGTGAGCGTCGCTCGGGATTGAGAGCCCGATTCAGCGTTGCCGTTGTGCCCCCTCGAAAAGCTGCTCCTTCCGCTCCTTTTGATTAGAGCTTGTTTTAAATCAGTCCGGTTTCGTGTTTCCCCGCTGTGTGCCTACTTCTCCCCTCGGCCAACGCGGAATCTCCGAGTCGGAGTGTTTGATTCTACCAAGGTTCGGAGCCGACTTTTGGTGCTTGGGTAGGTAGATGACTGAAGTTATTAAGAGGTGAAATTAAATTTTGAATAATAATTGTTCCGTTTTTGAGTTCTTGGTAATTTTAGGCAATTTATTGGAATCGGATAAAAAGAATGTCATATCGTGGAAGACGTTTCAGAGGGGGAAAGGCCCCCTGGACCCCCCCCCCCCTCTGACCTCCCTATGGGGTTTTATTTTGATGCTTTCTGTCGTTCCACCAAAGATGACGCCTACTCTTGTACCCGACCTGATTATTTTTAAGGAAAGGTACCTTTAACACTATCAGTAGTGTCTAAAATGTTTCGCTATATTTCTGGTAACGTTTGTGTTAAGCTTCTTAAAGGATGGATATGAAGATACGATTTTGCTTCGTTAATTCCGTCTCTTCGGGAATATAACGCTCCGCGAATCCAACGCGAGTCGCCCCAAATGGCTTATTATTTGTTCGCGATTATGTGTGTAATTTTATGCTTCTGCTGGTCTTCCTTTGATTTGTTTATTGATGCGAAATATCCTCTGCTCTTGGATCACGTTGTTACATCTCAAATGTTACCGTTTCCTCTGTAGCCACTTGTATTAAGGTTCGTCTAACGCTCAGGGTAGGTTTTTTTTTGGAACCACTACCTATAAAATTCTACATTTCTAAGCCCCACCTGACACGAAACTAAATAGCTTCCCTAAAACCTGATTACAATAGACCATTCTTCAGCTCTACATGCTTCCAGCCTCTCATCATTCCGTCCAACATGCCTATTCTTTACCTCCACCTGCCTCGTTTCCCCGGCATTGTTCCCTCTTTCACAGTAATGAACATTCCATTGCCATAGTGTGCCCAGAATCCAATTTTCATGCCTCCTACGTTCTCCGAGCAACCGGCTCTCCCCTCCTGCCATGACCACTGCTACGAAACTAAAAAAAATAGCATATCACAGATATAATCATACGCAATTCGAATTTACACATTATGAATTAAACTTGATTGCACGTCCCCTCAATTATTTTGAAGCATGTCTGACGTCGCAGTGATACAAAATGTCGAGTGCGGAAATGGAAAATTTAGTCGTGCATTTTGGTTTTTAGGTAACCATGTATGAGAAAGCGTGTAGAGTGTGGTGTGGAGGATAGTGGGATGGACGAGTTCGGACATTGATTGGCTCGGGGGATCGGGAGAGGAGGTGGGGGAGGAGCGGGAGGGCGAGTGGTGTGCGTGGGAGTGGAAACAAACGTGATCCGTGCACCAAGCTATGTTAATTATGGATGGTGAGAACTGAAAAGGTAACGTCCCGTATTTGTAAATTTATATGAAGCTAATATGTTCGGTACTGTTGTCCTTTACGACTAATGATAGCAGTCTTCGGTATTTTTTAAATATTAAAATTAACCCACATGATTCTGTTCGTGAAGCTTACTTTCCAGTTTCCGAGTCACTGGCGGCGAAACATCGGAAGCTCTCGTCCCTTTTTATTGTCTCGAAGGTTGCAGTCATTGCGTCAGAAATCCCTTCCATTGCCACGTGCCAAGACTCGTCCGGAAGACGACCTGCTCCGTCCCTCTCTCGCCTGCTGAGTTTGTGAAACGTTCATTCTTGGCTCCCGCTTACTCCAGTGGTGACGTAAAAATATCTCCGAGTGAGCTGTGTATTTTCAGCATTTCAATTTTCGTTATTTTAGCTAGATGCTGAATTGAGAAGGAAAATTTCGGGAAAAAATATTTTTCGTTCTCTTGCCGCATTCAACGATAACATTGATATTTAATCTCAGTAGTCTACCACCACTGTTTCTCGCGCTCGTCTAGGTGGGAGTAAAAATACAAGAAATCGATCGATTCCTTGCTGTGAATATCATATAAATATCTTAAGTAACTAATAATAGTAATCCGTCTAAAAATCTGAGCAAACCATATTATTTTTATTGGTATTATTGTAAAGTGGTCTACCGACCAAGGTAGATTTATTATAGATCCTCTGCCTAGGAGCACTGTTACATATCTGAGTCCCACCAATCACGATATTAATAAATACTAAAAAACCTGCATTCCAATAAAAAAATAAAATTTGCCAACTCCGCGTGCTTCCGATCGCCCCTTCATTCCATCCAATATACCGATTTTTTGATACCTCTACGCTGGTTGGTTCACGTTGTAAGGTCTTTTAAATTTTTTCTGACAAACTGCACACGTCATAAAGTTGATACTGATGTTACTTATCAACATGCGTTCCTGTAGACTGAGATTTTTCACGTCGACGACGGCAGGATTCCTTGGCCGCCGTGAACGCATTTTTAGGGGTCTTTTTTCCCACTGCAAAAACCGATTAGTCCGTGACCGAGGCTTCTCGGGTTCGTTGTCACACGAAGTTCGACCTCCTTCGAACTCTCGCACCCACGAACGCAATTCCTCACCTCCATAACACCATCAACGGATGATTAGACACTGTTCTAGTACGCTGAGAACATATCTGTTACATTGTTCATCCGTCATTTTACTCTGTAACAACCTTCGACAAGAATATTTTTATAAACAGTGTTTACGAGTATAACCCGTCGGTAGAACAGGTCATATTCAGCGAGTCTACATATAGTATTGTATCATGGCAGTAACTCCTCATACCTAACTATCCATGCTTGGGTGATTTATTTCTGTGATCCCAGTGATTCATCCTTATATATCATGACTGCAATTTAAGTAATCCATCCATCACCTTCTATTTCTGATTCTTAGAATTTAAGATATTAACTTAAAAAAAAGTTTTTTTGAAGGATCTGGGGAAGTTCATATTATCAGAGAATCCGTACTGGTATCAAAGATGAAACGAACAGGTTGACATTCTATCAAACTGGTGCTCCTCTCACCGAAAAATTGGCATCTAGTGAGAGATTCAATGTTGTAACAGCTGCCATTTCTTCATGAAATAGTAAATACACAATCGCCAGCGTTTTTATTTGACGGGTTGTCTCGAATGCCAATCAGATAGAGAGTGTGATATTAAAAAATGATGGATCCTGAACATGGTGGATATTACATCAAAACGTTATATGACTAGTAGCGATCGGGAGTAAGGAATTATTTCAGTTAACTTCCAAATGACGCCTGTCTTGCACATTGAGAACTCACCTCCTGCATTTTTTATCCAACCTCCTCAACCAAGGTCTTCTATAAAAATATCTTTTATTCCCCAATGGAGTTTTTGTTTTTTTGCCAATAAACGAGCTTTGGGTAAATTGTACTAGATAAGCGCCGAAAATATCTTAGTAGTGCATAATATACTTGAACTGAAGTTTTAGAATTCCCAGAGTTAAACTTATTGATTGTATTCGAGGCAGTTGGATATGAAAATTATCGTTTTACTGCAGTCAACATCGCAGCTCAATAACGTTTCTTGCATAGCTGCAGAAAATGGCATTGAGTTTAAGTAGATGAGGATAACATTAGAGGTGGGTATTTCGGAGCCCGTATGTCCCTAACTGAAACTGTGACTTCAGATCAAAATCTTATTTAAAAAAAAATCCAATGTATTTTTTGTCTTGCTGAACATTTGCGAGATTTTTTTCGGAGAATTTTTTTTAATCGCTAGAGCTACACGCCATTGAATTTCTTGTTAAATTTTTGTTGATTTTTCTATTCTACAATCCAGACTGTAAGTCGTATTATTCTAAGTAATTGCTGTGACTACCGCTCTCGAATTCGCTCATGCTTTGGAGGAAAATGAAGGGTGGCGTTATCAATCATACCGCCATTCGGGGAAAGATTTCTTGTCGGTCGTAGAAATAGAAGTTCATCGCCTGAATGTTTATATTGCAAAAACAATCATATGGCCTCATCTTCTGAAAGTGCGTCAGTGGGATTCCTTAGGGTGAAGCTTCCCTATTTTCGAGCACTCGTGTATTTGAGTAACTGATTTTTTTTTGTTCAAACGCGGTTCTGGCAAAGTTTATTTTTACGATGAAGGATTCAGGTTTTCGAAGATTAAACATGAAGACGGAAACGTTTTAGAGCTATGCTTTTATTTTGAGGGAATTCGTATCACTTAAAGTGTGTTTCAGTTCTATATATGACTTAATTTGATCCTTTGTCGTGCCTCATTTTGAAAGGGAAATATTTTAAACGGAATGTCCCTTTCACGATCGTGGCGCATTTAAAATCTTGAATCCAGTTAATTGCCGTTATTGGTCCACATTCTGTGGGTGCAATTACGCGGTCTTGACAAATTTCCTTCCCTCTTGCGCCACCTTGAACGTCATTACTAAAAGTGGACGTTCATACATCCGGCTTTATTGAATGCCATAAATTGGGATAGGAAGGCGCGGTTTTTTTTTTCATAATTGCTTCATAATCGCTGCGTTCTTCGTCTTCATACCAAGGCCACTGTCACGGGTGGTCGCGGAGGGGGTTAATAATGTTCGGAAATATGCGCGCATTCTTCCTTTCGTTTGTTTCTCGTCCTCGCACTAATCCGTCCTTATGTCTTTGCCTCTTTCTCTCCACCCCTGTCTCCCTCCTCTTCGTTCTCGTGTCTGCCACACTTGATGCCTCTCTACAACCCAGTAGCATCATCGTCCTTCGACCGAGTTTTCCCCCTCGTCATACTTCGCATTTACGATGACCAGAATTGAGAAGGGCTCGCGTCTTTTGGTAATGAACTCATTGTGTTTGTTCACATTAGGTCTTGCTTGCCAAATATAGGTAATCGTAACTCCAGCGACGCTTCGTCATATCATTTCTAATAATCATACCTGTGGTGAAAATACTGGTTGCGAAATCCCTACTTGATTCATCACCTATTTATTCTCTTGCGAATCATTTTCGTGATTTTCTAAAGAATTTTTAAAAGTTTATTTTTGTGTGCATTGAATGATTTCGTGTGTACGTGGGTGGTCTGGAAAGTTTCCGACTCAGAAAATTTCAGAAAAAATGTCTTGTATCTTTGTTAGGTCGGAAAATTTTCTTGGAAAGACCCTTGTATTTATGGAGATTTAGAAGAACGTTTAAATGGTATCTTTCTTTGGTATTCGTAACTTTTGTATTATTATTAATCCATTCATATCGGATGCTTCACTTTTGAAATTACTCTTATTAAGTTTTCCTTTCTTGATCTAAACCTAATAGAAATTATAGGCATTTTATTATGAAGTGCTCTTATCCCCATTTTTTTTTAACCATGCCACTTTCATTTCATACCGTGATAGTTTGACTAATAAAATACACCTATACTAATTTTTGTACGATTTTGGTTAACGGTTTATTTTCCCGTCGTATATATATATATATATATATATGTATATATATTTGGGTGTCTCCACATATATATATATATATATATATATATATATATATATATATATATATATATATATATATATGTGGAGACACCCAAATGGAGAAGTTATTTGTGTCGTAAGGGATTGATGGGGAATTTGGTGGCAAGATTTTTAGAGAATGAAGTAAAGGTGAAAGGAGATAACCCAGCTTTGGCATTGGTGCTCTGATATCTAGGGTTTATTTGAATTGAACCTTTCATCCTAAGGGCAGAATGATGAACTTTAATAGGTCTTCACAGAGAGCTCAATTAGGGAAGAGAGTACCAATGAAACATCCGCCAAAGCCCGGCTGGATTCGTACTCGAACCTTGGACGTGAGAATTGAATGCAATAAACATGGGATCGATTCGATTGTGTTTTGTGAGCATAGAATGCTTTGTGTGACGAGTCAAGGGAAACGTTCGGTTGTTGCATCCGAAGTAATTTACGCTAGTGGGTTCCCTCGGAGATTGAATTTTAAAAATTGGTATAATTTTAATTAGCGGGAATATAATGTTCCACGTTTGATAGTAGATGATAATCTAGCATCGATTACACAGGCCAACAGTGGTTTTGGTGCCGGAGCTTTTAATGCTGATTTAAAGAACAATTGGGGTGCTGAATCCAATTATGACACTAGTTTTTTCCTATCAGCTATAGTTTTCAAGATATAGATATGTTGTTACTTACGTAAAAAAATCTTCTACATGATGATATGGGAATATTATATTAATAATTATCTCATTGGCCTACAATATAGAAATATACATAAAACTTATTGACCGTTTATTGAAAATAAAAGAAACACCGCAGAGTGGTTATAAATTAGTATACTTATAGATTTATTTAACTTTGAAAATTATTTTCCGTAATATATCAAATATTAAAACAACTAATCGTAAGATGTGCCATATCTAAAAAAGCAGAGCTGTTAAATAAAAACGGATTTCATATTTGGATTCAGCTCTACAAATATAGTTAAAATCATCACAAAGATTCCCGGCACCAAAAAAAAAAATTTTTTTTGGTAGGCCTGTGTTATCTTTATCGTTAAAGATTATCGTTTTGTGTTCTTTTTTCGTCTAGTGGTGATGGAAATCACCGTATGACGCCAGTAAGAAGTGGCGCCCATAGGCATGAAGGTTTTTTAATAAAGCTTCCCCAACTTCGATCACGTCCGTTTCGGTTCGGCGATGCCGCCTTCCCGCACAGTTCATACGGGTATATTTTTTTCAAGTGAAGCATTCAACATAATATGGCGTCGAGAAACATGTCGCTTATTTCAACATTAAATGACGTCGCGACTCGAGAGAACGTGTCGGGTATTACCTGTGACATTTTTTCAACGCGTGCTGTTTAGTCGCGACATCGCAATCAGTGACGTGTGATTCGCTCGGTTGGCCTCGCGTAAAACTATTTAGCGGTCTCTCTGTCGTATCTCGACGATCCATCGCCTACGAATCCTCGGCATAAGCTTCGATTGGTCCTCGCGCGTATCCGTGGCGCATCGGAGTTTCACCGTTCGATCCAACCAGCAGTTATCGGCGTTTTATTTTTAAACCGAGCCAGCAATATCCGCGGGGGATGCATCTTTGACGACGCGGTAAGGGGAGGTCGGTGGAGGATTTGGTGATGACTCTTTGAAACGGTGCGTCGACGGCTGCGAAGGTCGCACGTCCCCTCTTGTTCGATCACGAAATGACGATGTGGGGATCCTGCCGGAGGATTAGCGTCCTCCACTCTCTCCGATCCTCCCAAGGCCTAATCTGAACCTCCTCCCGCCCCCGTAGTCGCAGATGTGGAGGATTTTTGAAAGGTCGATGACCCGACGAAGATAATCAAAGTAGTAGGACGAGGCGCTTTTACGAGGGAGTTCACGTCAGAGGCGTCGAGCAAGGTTGGTAAGAAAATAGTAGTCAACAATTTTTGTTTGGAGCGTATTTTCGTTCTGGACGAAATCATTGTCTTTGAAAGAAGATGATAGGCGTAGATTGGAGGATTTTGAGGTGTGGCTGGGGAGGTGGATGAAAAAAAGAATGTGGAGCGAAAATAAAACAAACAACGAAGTAGAATTATGATAAATTAAATGGGGTAGGAGAGAAGGCTGTTGGGAGAAATCCGTAGGCAAGAAGTGGACGCACAGTATTTTGATTGAAGACTATGACTGTTGGTGTAGGACAAGGACAGGCATGTCGGACAGTATGGAAAGGGGTAGAAAGTATATTGAACTGTAGCACAATTTGATGTAGTGTTAGGTGTCTGGTTGCGTCTTGTTGGCCGGGGCATAGAAATTCAGCAGTAGTTAGTCCGTGTCAATCCAAACCAACCTCATTCAGTGGACTGCCAAAATGATAATAAAATATTGTTCTATGGGAAGTGCGTGCTCGATCGGTACGGATTGGGTATCGAGAACCCCCTTGCAAGACCCTTCACTCCGTCGGCCGTACATCTTATTGATTTTGGTCGGAGGGAGAATTCTGGCGGAGGCGTATAAGCGCGGGCACCTGAATGGTCAGTAAATGATTTGTAAGCCTAACCATAGGAAATTGAGGAGTGGATAGGGATAGTTGGCTGTTATTTGACGGGAGGAAAATATTAATGGCCGGGATCGTATTCTGTTCGAATCGTGTTTTATAGCCCGGTGTTATTTGAACTTCCACCCCATTCTTTAAATAATAAACGAGGCATTCGTCATATGGTGTATTTTTAAATTTGAAAAAATACGATTCGGAATGGAACGTGACTGCACGGGGTGTCCCTGGATTATTGTCCCGGGATTATAAAAGGAATACGCAGGTTAAAGTCGGGATAGGCCCGACAAGCCTTAGCTCTTTTTAATTTTGGTGAAAAATCTTGATAGTGAGGAAAATGATGAGTAATCCAGATGCATGTAGATATAGATTAGGTTAGTTAGACATAATGAAGAGAGTTAGGAAATATGTGGAATTAAGTAATGTTTTATTGCAGTGCAGGTGTTAACGAGTATTTATTGAGTGTCGTCTGCTTGCGAATTAGAAATATTTCAATGCATAAGTGGAGGATCCATAGCCTATCTTCACCGGTAGATTAAACGTGAGAAATAATTTGAGTGCTGATTCTATTTATTTTGGGGCATTAATATAAGAATTATGATAAATTAATCCTATGTACTCCTAAAATCCACTGCTACCGATTAAAGAAATGAATATATAGTGGGCATAGTTTGACGTGATTGGACGGTCTATCCACACGTAGCTCAATGGCACACGGAGATTCTATGTTTTGTAATTTGAAGCAATGCGTGCTGAGTTTTACCATTAAGTGTTCATAAACTGAATGGTGTTAGAAACCTATGTATGACATTTAATCCTTGTTGAAGTTTGATGCCTACCTTTCCCCGTCCTTGTTTTTTCCCAATCAGCGATGAATACTCTTTCACAAACCATTCCTCGTAAAATTGTAACCCTTTGTGTAAAAAATCACATTTATTCCCTAGTGGGTTATTTTTGTACGCTAATTTCGATAAATTTCGAAATATCGCGCCGGCAACAGCTGATAGTTTTCAGCGTGGTGATTGATGATATTGCAGATTGAATCAGCGTATCCAGTAAAAGAAGTTAATTATCCGTGAAATACGATTTTTATCGCACGAATGACTGCCTTTCTCTCACTTAGATGGGATCTGAAGTGTTCTCCTGTGAATGATGAATGCAGAAAATTAATTAAAGTAATGGCGCGTGGCTTGCAGGTTTTCGATTTGCGGATATGGAGAAGAATGAAAAAAATAAGCTTGGTTGAAAGAAAGCAAGAGAGGAATGGAATACAAGTACTGAAGATGGTTGGATGGGACATTTAGCGGTTTTAGATGTCAAAGGCTGTGAAAAGAGGGATAGTGCTGTTTAAAATTAGGAGAGGGTGGAGGATAATAGGGAGAGATAACTTCGGGAAGAGGCAAAGAAATTATGGAGAGCTGAAAGAAGAATTGAAGTCAATTGGTGTACCATCCCTGCGTTGACGATCTCCTCTCATCTCATGAAGTGTTTTAGAGGTCTCCAAAATTAAAAATTTATAATTTTCTTTTGTAGGAGACTCTTCATTTATTGACACAGTTGGAAGACTATTATTGGCTTAGTCCAAAGTTTCGTGGAAGTACTTCTGAAGCCTGCGCAAATGTGCGGTTGAGGGAATTGAGTTGGCTGAGGGGACGTGCTGCCGTCTCTCTCCACCATTTAATGGGTACTAAATCCAAAGCTCATCGGCGATCGGGATCCCGATCTAGGAGTTCTATTGTCATTCCGTCTGGTTCCCCGACCCATGATCCGGAATCAGACATTTCCTCAACCTCTTCATCACTACCCGTTATTCTTGACTGGGCTTTTGTCATCCAGCGACAGATTGCCGCTCTTACGCAATCGCAGGCATCGATACAGTGGCATCTTTCTCAGTCACAGCCCCTGCAACTGGGAAAAACGCCGCCATCTACACATGCCTCGCCTCCCCCCAGAGCGGGGGAGCTGGGCCAGGTGCCCGTGCCCAACATGACGCCGGCTCATCCTCCGCCGAAGCCGCCCAAATTTGCAGAACTTCTTCGAGACCGGCCTGCTGGCTCCCTTCCGCTACCTGAATGCAGGAATGCTGGCATCTCTTCTGTTTATTACGGGAACAGGTGAGTCATCCCAATACCTCCCGAACGGTGGGCTATGAGGTGTCCAACATCCTGTTGCTTGCGCCTTGCCAGAAATCGATTCCTCGGGATCCTCAGACGACGTCGGAGTTCATGGCAGTAGCAAATGTGACGATGAGGACCCACAGGAGGAAGACTTCCACCTTGATTTTGCCGGCCCCGGTTTCGGTGTCATCCAAAACCTCAAGGAAGAGCCCTACCTGCTTTCGAGGAGCTACTGATTCGCCCCACACCGGCGGTGTCACAGGAAAAGGTGACGACCACCCCACTGCGGGCTATCTGTGAGTACCCGTATGATGACCCAAGCGTCATCGACCCCTGCATCCGGGGGGCTAACATTCCCAAGATACGTCTGACGCCATATTTCTTCCAAGACTCCGGTGTTAACCAGGACCTTCACGCGTATCTCCAGGGTTTAGTTCGGCGCGGCATTCTCTCGGTTTAAAAGCCTATATGTACCTTTCGTGCTTTTGATTCCCAAACACTCTGGCGGTTGTTGTTGAATCCACAACCTGTCTCCGTGGACGGAACATTTTCACAAACCACACTTCCAACTACGGGATATGGCTAAGGTATTTACTCTGATTCCTGCTGGGTCTTTTCTGGCCAAACTTGACTTAGCAGACGCCTTTTTCATTGAAGATACGAAAGGATTTTAAGAAATTGCATGCCATATACGCCAATAAAGTGTACGTATTATTGTTTTGACCGGTTGCCCATGGGGCATTGCCTGGGCCCCACTATCATGCAGAGATGGGCACGAGCAGTAGCTCGTGAGGTTTTTACTTTATTTAATGTTTCTTTGCTGCCATATCTTGACGATTGGCTATTGATGTGGGCGAATATCGACCAGAAGTGTTTCGTGATATTGTAAGGCTTATGAAGCGGGATTTAGGTATTACCCTAAATCAAAACAAGTGCATTTTGGATCCGGTAAAACGGCTGTCGAACTAGAATGTCATCATCGTCACTAATTCGTGAGACCTTTGGCTCAATCCAGCGGCACTAGTGCGTCTTCACTCTTCGTTTCGCCCGGCTCCTCGACTAGGTTCTGTTGATGTGCCTAAAGAAGCTGGCTACCTATCCTGAGTGAGTTTGATTCTGGGTTTTCCCATGTTTCTCGTAGCGCAAGTATACCAGCGTAACATCGAATGAACCAAGAAGGTTTGGGATTGCCACCTCTTATATCAACTCCGCCAAGTCAGTGTCTTTGCTATGAACAATGTGCTGTATATCGACGCTACACCCTGGCAATGGACCGCTGTGTGATCCATGCTCAACATCGAGAAAGCCGAAAGATTCCCACACGAGCTGCCTATTTTTCAAGCGGAAGCTACCGCTGGCCTAAAGGGTTTGTTGTGTATTTTACATCTATGTTCAGATTTTGCTCCAATGTCATTGTACGCTGACAACCAGGCTGTCTAGACCCCTGCCCCGACTCTGGCCCTGGCGTCGGAGCAGGGGCCTGTTATTTATCGAGAACGAATTTACCAAGATGTATTTTGATTTTTTGACAATAAAGAAACTGTCACGAAATGTGACCTGGAAGTACGTCCCTTCAGCTGCTAATTTAGCCGACCGGCCGCCCCGTACAATTCTGCCTGCTTAAATATGCTCTGGTCTGCCATCTTGGCCGCCTAGGAGTATGTATAGGCGGGCGGATGTCTAGGCCTTCGGTTGAGGAAATTGAGTTGCCTGAGGGGACGTCCTGCCAATCTTTTTTATGTCGTAATAATTAACCTCCTCCTTTGTTGAGAGAAATCCTATGGAGGCAGGAAAAATGGATGAAAGGCGTGTTGAGCGGTAGTGGAATGTTGAAGAGGGTAATAGAGGGGAGAATGTTGGGCAAGCGAGGTAAGGGTAGGAACAGGATAGAGATGTTGGACGGGATGAAGGGAGGAAAGAAGTACACCGAGATGAAGAGGGACCTGATATAGATTAGTTTGCTAGGTGGGGAGTCACAAAATGTTTATTTGATAGTTGTGTCCATCCAAAAACCTACCTTAACCGGTAGATTACCTAATAATAATTAACCTCCAATTCATTTACTGCATGGACAACGCTCTACAGCCGCAAAGCGTTTCGCCGTTATTCGATTTGGTTTCTTATGCTTTTCGTCATATATTTTAAGAACTTGATGTCACTTCCGAGAGGAAACTTAGTGTTTCATTAGGAATGACCCAGTGATTATGAAAAAAATGGTCGTTTATTGAATTGAACAAATTCACAATGTATTGGCGGATTTGATTGATATTCAAACGTATGTGCTACAAATGTTTCCATATTTCATTGAAAATTCAATATCTTTCTTTTGAGCGAAAATGAAATACGAAGTGGGACGTATTTATTTTTGCACTGAGGTCCAATCTAGTCCCATGGAGCATTTAAGTGTAGCATTGACTTTTACAAATTTCTCAGTCAACAGACGTGTTGTAAATAGGTAAATATTTCTGTCTTAAGGCTATCATTTTAATGAGATAAATCAACGGTTTTTACCATCGTGACCTCGAAAAATGCAATCATTTATTCAGGTATAGTGTGTGCAATTCAGTTAGATGCTCGTTCCGGGTAATGAATGGATCGTGCGTGATTGCTCCTTTTTTCAGCTCCCTTTCCTTGTTCCGCTCTTTCTCGTTTGCTGGTTGGCGTGTCACGTTCGTCCTCCCACGGTCACCCTGGACTCGTGGTCCACGGCCCCGTGGTTCAGCAAGGGGGTCGTCGCCCGTAGCGGGCCCGCCGATTTCATTGTCACGGACGGCTTGCTTGCGGTGCGGTCGCTTGGTCGCGGTCGCCAGGGCGTGCCGCCGGAGCAGGGCGGTGAGGGAAGGGTTTATCACATTACGTTACCACGCAATATCGACCTGCATACCCACAGCCGATTTCATTTCCCTGAATAGATTAAATAGACTTTGACTAAAATACTTCTTAATCTCCTTAGTTTTCGTTGTAACGTCACTAGATTATTGTGTAATTTATTCAGCCCTCTTATTTGCCGATTAAATATCGTAGGTAAGAGAGGGAAACCGTAAACCGGTCACTAGACCGGTTGGTGTGGTCGAAATATTTGTTGCCATTCGTTAAAGGCAGGCAAGTTCCTTTCGGGGTTCTGTATTTGTCGTATGTTTGTTTCACGTGGATAGGTCAACTCGTAACAACTGTTAGGAAGACAAGCTTTCCTTCCCAGATAATAAATCTGTGATTTTTTAAATTATTTATTGTGACTGAAGGTGTGAAAACAAGCGTTCCCTAATTCCCTCTGCTATTTGTATACCCCCAACTAGTCACCTATCCGTGTAATGCACTACTATTTTCTCCAAGACATTTATTAAGTCTACCCCATTCTATTATATCCATCAATAAGAATACCTTCTTTCAAAACCCTTCTCGAAACCCCACCAAAATTTACCATCAACACACCGGCGATGGTGCAATTATTATTACTGGTGTTCTATCGCCTAGGATAGTTTTGGGATTAACTAATATTATACAGCGTTTGAGTGGTTCATTTCTTTGCTTCCCCTTGTACTACAATACATTAAACCCTTCTTCAACTACCCATCCTTCCTCCTCTCATTCCTGCCAGCATGCCTATCTTACTCTCATAATTCCTTCTTCGCCTACCTCACCTTCTCGCCCTAATCACAGTTTTTTTACCTCCCTTTGCCATCCAAAATGCTCTGCATCTATTTGTCCTACCTCCTTTGAAGTTCTCCCAGCAGTAGCCTCTCCTCCCTCACCATACCTAGCACTTTCTCATTTGTTTTCCTTTCGGTCCACTTAACGTTTTTCATCCTTTTATAACCTCACATTTAAAAAAAACCTCCAATCTACGCCTAACATCTTGCTTCAACGACCAAGTTTACGCGTCATGTAAATCCACGCTCCATATTAACGTTTTCACGAGTCTTTTCCTAATAACCTGAACATGGCTCCAGTCACCATCTATATTGTGAGCTTCTCTGCGTAACGTATTTTTCCTTTCCCTGTCCATTTATCTCATAAAAATAAAATTAATTCGATGAAGGATTAATATTTTACTGCTCGAATGGATACGATTTTAAATAACATTGAAATGTGAGAGGCCAGGGGTACTCGGGAGCCAACGGCGCTAGGTTTTGCAGATAACGACGTCCATCGGTAGAAATTCGCGGAGAACTGCGTAGCAGTGAAGGAGAGGTGGAGTGGGAGTTCAGCCAATAGACGAGTGAGGAGAGAGAGGGATGAGGGACTGTGAACGTTTGTCGGAGGGAAACCAAACATATGGAAGCACTCGATTTGGCAGGGTCTAAGCAGGTTTCTGAGACTATTTCCCCACGCTAATTAATCTTACTCTCTCATTCGCAATGGTTTTTTTAATGTTTCAAAACCTAAGTCTTGCAGTCGTCTACCGTTACGGCGTCGATTAGCAAAAAGGTTTTTTCAAATGTTGAGATGGACTGGAGACTTAAAAACGATTTTCACCAGGGAAACATAAAAAAAAATTACCAGGTTGAAAAACTGTAGAATGGTCGTAAGTTTTTATGATTTTTACCTTTCTCGTAGCAGTTTCCTTAGATTTATACATCCTGAAAAATAATGATGAAAATATAATGTACGAAAAGGAAGACAAAAAATGAAGTTCTAAACATCTCAGCGGAAGAGAAACGGCTCTTGGGATAAATTCAATGATGGCTGGGCAACTGGATTCATGGTATACTGATAGGTTATGAGATGATGAAGATTGTAATACTTAGATTGAAGAATGCTGCGAAAGCGAGGAACAGGGAGGAAAAGAAAAGGCATTTGGAATGAAATTAAGGGAAATGGAAAGTATACAGAACTGAAGGACGAGTTACTGTAACATGCAGTGTGGAGTTACTATGTTTCGTGCTATGTAAGGGACTAGGATTGCAGAAGTGTGTGGAGCCTGGGTTCATCGAAAACCCTTTACCCTATCCGACTCGGTAGACTAACGCGAATAATAGATAAACCTGTCAATGGTGTCTTAACTACGTTTCACCGATACTACATTCGTAGCGCGGAGGATTTACCGTGTAGGCGTGCTGTTGATCAGGAAGCAAAAGATGACCGAATGCAATTACGTTGCGCTCCGTGAATGCGATGTGCGTTATGAAATATCAAATCCGTGCATGGTAATGTCGATACGAGTGGGAAGTTTGGCGATATTTAAATGTGCGTGGCATCACGACGTTCAGGTTCGACTACATAGACTACAATAGTTTTGTTTGCACTTATAATTTATTCGCCGCTCAAAATTAACGGGACGTGCCCCAAAGGGAAACCGAGAAAGAGGGGCGACGGTAGGGATGAAAGGGTGGAAAAAGTCGGTGTTCCGCTGGTGTTTGCGTATGGGTGAGGGGTTGCATGCGGTGCAGCATCCGGGCGGTCTGGCGTCCGCGGCTTTTGTGCTCCGAGTGCGGCGTTTTGTCGGACGTGCTTTGAAACGGGATTTGATGGGAGGGGAGAGATTGTGTGTGGACTTGGGGAGGGTCAATGCGGAGTTAATTATGAGGAAGCATTTCACTTGTTCCGTTTCGTCTCCCTTCACAATGATCCTTATTATCTCCGTCTTTTCGTGGCTCTATTGCCTTTTGTTTCCTTTTGAATAATTAGAATATATTTTCTCGCCGTACGTCTCCCAGGAGTTTCAGCAATTTAATTTGTGAAATCTTTCCCTGCTTTCTTCAAAGAGAGTTGTTTAGCGTTCTATTTCAGGTCCATGCGTGTATCATGCTATTTATTTATTCTTTGTAGGCCTATTACACGTTAGTTCTAGGAGGCGGAGGGTGGTGACGCGAAAAAAGTATCGTAAGCCAATGTGAAAGTGTCAGGGTGAAAAAATAATGAGGTAGTATTGCCATAAGATCTCACTATTATCTACCCTTTTGCCCTCCCTGCATATTTGCATTTTCGTCAGTGTCCATACCCTTCTCCTAGTCTTCCTTCACGTGTTCCTAAGCGTAGATGTAGAAAAATTGTAGCAACTTACACCCGTGTCTTAGCATTCGTGTTAGTAATTATTGAAGTATTTTCGCAAATTTCCCGGTAACTCGCTGTCAAATTCATAAATCATAAAATTTGGTTCATTCTTTTTTCTCATTTCCCCCCTATGGTTCTTCGCACGCCAGTCGAATCTCCTTATTTACATTCACTGCCTAAGAAGAGGTGGAATTTTTCCACGTTCTCCATTGTTACTCATGTAATGAAGCGGGCGTGAAATGTTGGCTCTGTGTGTGTGTAGGCATGTATATGTGTATGTATTTTTTAAATATTTTTTTCTTGTACATGAAGTTAGCACTAGTGAACAAAGACAAAAACACAGCTTACAAAAAAAGAAAAGAAACTAAAAAAGTTTCGAATTTTCGGTGGCCACGCCAAGGAACACCTCTTCCTCAAGGAAGAGGTGTTCCTTCTGGAACCGAAACCGTAAATTCCCTGGACCACCGAAAATTCGAAGCCTTTTGGGTTTCTTTTCTTTTTTTGTGTGCTTCTGTGTTTTCGTCCACTAGTGCTAATTTTATACATTATTATTAACGTCCGGGAGACTTTCACAAAAGTGTTATATGTAAATATATATATATATATATATATATATATATATATATATATATACTTGGAAAAGACGCTCTCCGGCGACGCACAAACACACAAACACTAACACAAAAAACACCACACGCATAGAAACATAAAAGAAGGACACTTACATTGGATATTTACGTTTCGACGGCACGGCCGTCGTCATCAGATTCTGATGACGACGGCCGTGCCGTCGAAACGTAAATATCCAATGTAAGTGTCCTTCTTTTATGTTTCTATGCGTGTGGTGTTTTTTGTGTTAGTGTTTGTGTGTGTATATATATATATATATATATATATATATATATATATATATATATATATATATATATATATATATATATATATATATATATATATATATATAACGATCCTGAAACCAATATGTTGCTTCACGATCGTCACATTATCAGTTAATCTTGTAATTCTCCAATTAAGCGCGCTTAAGAACTTCGCCAATGTACGATAAAACTCTTCGTTTTATGTTCCTCTCGTATCTTAGGGACCTAAAAGTAAAAATTGACTTAATCACCAGCCTTGTAGCCCTTCGGCTTTTCAGTTCTGAAGCAGTGACAGCAAAATTTGGAGCTAACGTTGGAATTTGGTGCTTTTGCTCGTTCGTGTAGTAACAATTACCCATCCCCACCCGATTAGGAAATCTTCGATTAGTTATCGTTTCATAGCCAAAGCAGATCAGCAACATGCATGCTGTAGAGCATCACAGTATATTTTCCATTCCACGGCCCAAGTCATTATTAGCAGCAGGCCAGGGAGTTTGGGTGGGTTTTCGATGGACCCAAGTACTGCGCACCTCTAAGCCCCGCCCATCACGACGCTTAATACCGTTAAATCCATATCGCCATATTCGTCGTTAGCGAAAAATAAAAGACTCATCAAAGGGCCGGCGTCATGTCGTCGGGTAAAATAATATCACATTCCAGAAACTAATTATTAGTTGCTGGCTCAAATTTGTGGAAATTAAGCTTGTAATCTAGTAATAAAATTGTAATTTTCGCAAATATTTATAAATGAAGGTTGTTGATGTATTGACTTGGTTTAGAAGTATGGTACGTTGAAAGAAGAAACTTTGATTTACCACACAAAAAGTTTTATTGATGACCTAGGTTTCGTAACAGCGGAACGTCTTAAGGTATTAAACTTTACACTGTAGTGAAGCCTAGATCGTAAAATAAAACTAGAACCGTGGAAAAGCTAAGTGCCTTCTTTCATCATGAAGAATTTTCACCATGTCACGCCGAAAACTGTTATTTTTCAAGTGTGGTAAGTAATACCTCTTCTTGAGTATGGAAAAATTACACGAAGCCCGGGGCGGGGCGGAGTGATGTGTAATGGTAACGCGTCCGCCTCCCGTACCAAAGATCCAAGTATTTGAGAAGGCTAATATTTTTATAATCATTACACGTAATTCTTCTTTTGTTTTTCCTGGTTAATTTTGTGTTAACCTTATGTGAGAAGACGATTTTATCATTTTCATTAAGTCTACAGTGTTTATTCGACAGTCTATCAGTCCCTACGCTGATGTACTCCGTCTAATGCCCGTGGAAAACACTGAAATTGTAGTTATAAAGTCTTTCCACGTTTAATATTCGGGATATTGATATGCGTTCACTGCCTTTTGTGCAGAGGGAAATCGGCTTGGTTAATGGAAGGCGTAAACGGGAAGCTCCAACCAATCTGTCCCAGCCACGCCCGTCATGCAAATGCCCGAAAGGGGTCCAGCGTCTAAGGGATGCTCGCTCCACCCAACTCGCCCATCACGTCCTTCACGCCTCCCACCCGCCGTGCCTACCCTCTCTTGTCTACGGCCCCACGAGATAAGCGCTGACTGGAAAAGCTGGTGGCGTGAAATTGAAAGGTTATGTGCGGTGTCGGCGGCTTTAGGCGCCATTGACGTGGGCGTGCCCCCGTTCCTTCGCCTCTCGAGTGGGAGGAAGAAAGGGAGTGGTGGCATCTCCTTTGGTTTCCGCCGCCGCCGACGGAATGAACGAAACCGGATGGTATGCGTGTGGCGGTGTCATTACTTTTCTCCCGGGAACCGATGCGACGGAAAATGGCATTATCCTTGGTTTGGAGGGATCCTTCTCGCGGAATTCCAAGGACCCTCTCTCCTGCATTTCTCTCTAATTGAAGTGCATAGCGGCATGTTGTGTTTCGGGGACCCGAATTGGGGTGTCTTCGCTGGCTCGTCGAAGTGCATACCACAAGATTCTCGTCTCGTTGCACTATTTTGGGGAGGGTATTTGTTTTCGAGACGAGCGCGGTCTTCATTGTGAATTTTCCTCGTGGAAACCACGACGAGTCGCGGTGAACGGCGTCGATCTGCTGCGTCATGGCGACGCGGCGGTGCAAAGTTTTGGGTTTACGAACGGATCGATTGACATTTTCATAGCATCTTCGATCGCCGATTTTATACCTTTCTCTTAACCCTCCCCCATTCATGCAATAAGTTCTGACAATGGTGGACCCAAACATTTTCCCAACCTCCAGTAAAACCTCCGATCTGGAGGCCAAGGGAGATTTTTTTTTGTTTTTTTTCCCATTTAGTACTATGCTATCCACCGTTAGGGTGTGTGGGGCAAGGGGTGATTACGCACCAGACTGCCTTTGACTCCAAACACCTTTCCTTCCTGGCGTGACCGGCCAAACGTTATTTTGCTCTGATCCCGTATCGTTCGTGGGAAAAATGACATCTTAAGTGTATTTGTTCTGGATCTAATCTCTCGAATTTTAATGACATTATGTATCTTTTTGTTGTACGAAGGGGCTAATAACACATTTTCAACATAATTGCGAAAGAGACGTCCTTCCATTTAGGTCAACATGACGCCAGTCGAAATGTTCCTGATACTGGCGCCAAAAACTCTCCAAAGAAAATATAAGAAGTGAGAATGAAATTTATGAGATTTGTTCAACAATATTCACTCTCAGTTAATAATATCCGTCGGGACCATGTGTTCAATATTTCAACATCACGTGTGTGTATGCATCACAGAGCAACTTTGCAGAGAATACCACAGAACCTTAATTTACAGATGGGAATCGTAGTTACATCGCAATGCATTCAGTGAAACCCAAATCGCAGTGAACGTTAGATTAAACGTCGTGCATTGTTATCAATTCATCATAACAGATCAGATACAGAATGTCTCTTATGTCTAAGAAACATCGTCATGCGATGTGTCGTACTTTGTCTTTTGGACGTTGGAATCAACTCCCAGTCCGAATTCTACGGATTAAGGTACATGATCAAAGGGCATGGTTAATGTGTTAGCGTCCGTGCTCTCTAATCCTGGGTAACTTGTTCAGGAAAGTAGAAATGGCTTAAAGAGATCCCTTCATATGGGACACCAAATGCATTGGCAAAGCTGAAAAAATACAATTCTGATGACACCTGACCGTGCTATTAACCCATTGGCTATTGCCAATGGCATTTATAGCAAGTTCATATCTAGGGTTTAGTTAATTGAATATAAAAACATGTGTAACCTTTTATGGCTAATGAACGTTTAGACTCTCATCTGCATGTGCTTGGAAATGTTCAATTTTGTCTGGAAAAAAATGTACATAACTTAGTTGAAAAATAATAAAATTTGAGGGCTGTATTATTTCCTTGAGACTAGTATTTCATATTAAGATGTAGGGAATTGGTGGAAGTACCATTCCTAGTACTATTCACGGATTCGTTCCTGTATGGCTTATTGAAAGGGTTCTTGCATGAATGTTTACCATGTTTGGTTTGTGGACTATAAATTTGTGGCTTCTGCATGCGGTGTTTTTTCTTTGTAAATTACGGGTGGTGCCCTTACACCCCCCGCCACACGCCCTTGCGGCGGCTTGCGGGGTATTGAGTATATGTAGATGGCTTTCGTCTCATACATTTCACTGTCATGTACTCAAGGCGCTATTGACGCAATCGCGTTTTTGGCTGTGCTGAATTTTGAATAAATTGTCAAATTGGGTTTGTTTGTTTGTTACTTATTGTATATATTTTTCACACTGATTTTCTTCTTTATTTACAGGTAAGGATATTACCAGTATTTATCGGAATATATTTTCGGAAATCCCATAATTCTCTGGTGAACTTAGGTGAGTAGAATTTATTTAAATTATAAACTTGAACTATTAAAGCGCTCAATACAGCGATCAAAAACATGAATTAACCACAATATTGGTGGATAGTTATCTGAAAATGGAGGATTTGGAATCAAACAAAGTATGTATTCCAATTAAACTCAAGTTCTCATAACTTCCAAATTATACGATATTTGAGGTATCATTTTCATCGGAAATTTCATTTGAATTTGTGGAGGATTCTCTGCGGTATAACCGACTCATTGGGCGGGGGGGGGGGGGTTGAGGCATTTTTGGACCTTTGTTACTGCGTAAATCGTGAAAAATGTAACAATTTTGCGAAGTTCCTCTCTGAAAGTGTAACTTAAACTATTTCAATCGCGTTTAAAAAAGAAATGAATGTTTTTAAGCACTCCTTACGTGATGAATTGCCGCGGCACATTTTGCGTGGACTTAGATGCGCAGACCGAACGAACTTTAATGTCTAGATTTTGATAATGCAAAGTTGCGAGTTCGATCATATTTCTTCATTGTTCTTTAAAAGCTTATATTAGAATAATTCGATTAATTACCTTTTTAAATGTGACGCCTGTTATTTAAATTGTTTTGGTATTTAAGAAATCGGAAACAGTTTCACAATTTACCATAATTAAAGGAAGCTTTCGAGAAGTGGGTGTGGAGAAGAATGCGAGTAAGTTTGACTGAAGTTTGACTGAAGTTTTCAAAAGGGTGGGCGAAGACAGTAAGTTGCTAGGGGATGTACGAAAAAGTATGAGAAGGGTAGGTGGAAGAAATATTCAGAAGTAGGGGAATGTTGAATGGCGTGAACGATACGAGAACGTTGGGCGGAGGGAGGAGGGGAATAGGCTTTCTAGAGTGCTTGAAGGAGATTAGAAGTTAAGAAGAGGAAACGAAGCTAAAAAAACATTCGACAAACTAGGAGTTGTTCTCGGGAAGCGTGAAAGAAAAATGTCGTTCTTCTAATGTACCTTAAAATGGTGGAAAAAATTACCTAGGGAAAAAATTGTATTTCACGCTTGTGGTAATCTACTATTAAAAGCCACACACGGGGTATTCTGTAATTTTACTTTTTGAACTGACACAATTACAATACTATGCTTTTGGTACCCTAAATTTCCCCTTCCATCCCTTGTCCCTCTCCGTGGGGGGGGCCCTCCTCCTACCTGCAGCGTTGGGTCAAATTCTCTACCTGTGTCCTTGGGGAGAAGAGCGTTTTATGTTGCATGTTCATGTGGTAGTGGAACTTCGTCTTCCTACTTGTCAAATTCTAGCTGGCACGATATTGGATAAATTTCTTACTGCATCCTAAGGTGCAGTTATTTGTTAGATGATAGTATATGTTTTTTTATGCGTGCAGAATGAAATAAGGTAGATATGTATTTGCATGCGTGTTGATAATAGGATTTTTGCATGAAAGTAGACCCCATTGTAGGTCTTTTAACAATGACAGTAAAGGAACTATTTATGCTTTTTGTACCCTACATTTCCCCTTCCATCCCTTGTCCCTCTCCGTGGGGGAGCCCTCCTCCTACCTGCAGCGTTGGGCCAAATTCCTCACCTTGGGTAGGAGAGCGTTTTGTGTTGCACGTTCTTGTGGTGGTGGTATTTCACCTTGCTACTTACTTAAATCTACCTTGCACGTTCTTGGATAAATTTCTTGCTGTATCCTAAGATACAATTATTTGCTATAATTAAGCATATATACTTGCATGCTCGTGGAGTGAAGGGAGGTAGATGTGTATTTGCATATGATAGGATGTTTCCATGAATGTATGCACTACTGTGGATTTGGGTTTGCGTGTATGTGTTAGTTTTGAATGCGGTTTTTCTTTTTTCCTCTTTTTGGGTGGTGACCTAACACCCCCCGCCACACGCCCTTGCGACGGATTGCTGGGTATTATGTACATGTAGATTGTACTAATTTCAACGGTTCTAAACTTTCTGTCTCTGAATTAAAAAAACGATCCTGGCTTCTCTCTATGGAAATTTGCGGTATTGATAGCTAAAGAAATAACTGCTTTGTATATTTTTACGCTATAGTTTTCATTCACCGACCATACGATATTTTGACAGACTTTTGTCCTTATTGAGGTGGTCATGAATCAAAGGAAAACAAAATGTTTTGATTTTCTGAGCTCCTGAACATAACGGAAAACCATAGGCTCTGAGGGAAAGATGATGGTGGCCAGAAACTGATTGCGTAAATCTTATGTAGAGGCTTTTTAGGGAGAGATTAGCTCTTAGACCCCCTGTGAAACTGGTATTTTGCGTCATGAGTTAACTGAGGGAGAGTGTTCTTTCTCACACAGGTCAATATCAGTCGGGTCATCGTTCAACCACAGCCCTTTTGCGGGAGGAAGTGGACGCTTATGGGGGTGCATTATCACACTCCGTCACGTTGCCCTCCCTTAATCTCGCCCTTTTCCGCTCGTCCGCCTACCTCCCCCACCCTCTTGTCCTTCTCATTGTTTTCGTGGCCTCCCAAACTCGGGCATTTAAGAGAACGATTAGTATTTCGCGCCGTTTTTCTCGCGGGCGAACGCCCCCGCGGAGCGCACGGAATTCCCGGTCACATTCGGTTCCCCTAATTAGGTGAAGGTGGGGGATTTTCTCCCCTCCACTCCACTCCCCTCTCCTCGACCGCGCCCGCCTTAATCCACGGGGTTGATGGCTCTGAGAGCAATTGCTCTCGCATCACTCCGCACATGCCGTAATAGAGCGGCAGCCGCATTTTCAAATGTGGGATTCGCTCGCGCGGCGACGAGCGGGTAGATTGGTCGAATTATCCCGCGCCGCTATTTTTATCCCTCGGCGTTGTTTATCTTTCATCGTCTTCTTTCATTCATTTAATTTTTCTCCTAATATTTCAGTTTTTTTCGGGCCCAATTTGGCGGTTGAACGCGAGAGCAGAGCGGGCCATTCGGTGGATCCTCCGATGACTTATTAAGGTCCCGCCCCTGTCTGTCACTCTCTCTCTCCCTTATCTCTCAATCACCTTCCTTAACCCCTTTTCCCCTTCTTTCTTATTTTTTCCCTCTCCTCTCCCACCGCACCTTTCTCCTCCCACTACGATTATCCTTTTCACCTCTAACTTCTCTCTCCATCCTCGTCTTTCTCTTCTCTCTATCTTCATTTTCTCACTCTTCCTTTTTTCTCTGTCCTCTCTCATTCTCTTCTTCATCTCCTTTCCTCTCCCCCTCTCTTCATTTTCTCTCAATCCTTATTTTCCCTTTTCTGTCGTCTTGTTTTACTCCACTACACCCGTTTCCTTTTTCTCTCTCGTACTCTGCGGTAATCTCTCTTGCTCCTTATCTATCACTTCTCTCTTCTATATCTCCTAATATTTCTCTCGTCTCAATCGTCTTGTTATCGTTCCTTTTCTTTCTTTCTTTTCTATTCCCTCATATTCTCCCATCCTTTCTCTCTCTACCTCTTCTATCCTTCTTTCTTCATATTTCTCTGTTTCTTTCCTGCTCATTCATTCTCCCTCCCTCACTTCTCTCTCTCTCTTTCCTTGAATGCCGTGGGAAGATGGGAAAGGCTGTCATGCAAATAACTCTAATCCTTTCCCACCGGCCCGGCCGCAGTTTAAGTGAGAACTACCTTAAAGACCCCGCTGCGTACGGGAACGATTTGATAATTTAATGCATTAATATTAAGTACTAATGCTGCCTAATCTTAATATTAGCAGTCTCCTCGCGACGTAGTGTCGCATTAGTCATCTAAATTAGGTATACCCTTTTCGTTGGTGCGAAATCAGAAAGGTGGTGGATGCCTTTCTTGAGGCAATATCAAGAATATTCGGACCGGAAACATAAAGTTCCGATTTATTTATAGTTTTCTCTCTTCTGAAACATTTAGTTAACCCCTTTCGTCCCTGGATTACCGGTAAGTCGTTCATGGTAGTCATCACGTGTCACTGGAGTCTAAAGCACCGTAGTACAAGCTAACCCCTTAAACGAAGTGTTCCTCGAATCCAAGACTTTGGATCAGGAGGCTGTAACGTTATCCGCCCTGCAAACCTAGCGATGTTTGAATGTACTTACATTTCCTTATCTTCTTACAAATCTATCTGTATTTCCAAAGTTTCTCTCGTCACACACCCTTCGGAGTATTTCTTCATCTGTGGATCTAATACGTTTTATTTTCATCATTCTATGGGAGCACCACAATACCAGTGCCTTCAAGCTTCTTTTCTCTACGGCCCCCGCCGTCGACGTCTCACATTCAAAGAAAGGTAGATCGCTTGCATAATTTTCAATACGCTAGCAATGTTTCCCGTCAGAAATGTTTTCTTCTGACTGGAAGGAGTCTTAACAAATTCCGATTCTGCTTAGTGTACTCGCTTACTTTTTCTATCGCCAGCAAATCTTCTGTCCAAATATCAAAACTTATTAACTTTTTCCAGCTTGTCTTAGGGTAGACTTGCTTGGTGTTTCCTATCTTACCTACGTCGACGTTAGACCCATCACCTTAGTTCTAATCTTGTTTACCGTGAGTTTTCCTACGATTTAGTATACGTATGTGTAAATTTAATTAATTTGAACCCAAAACTGAAATAATTTTTTATTCTTTTATTCATTGAATGTTTTTGGGGTCTCCGGGTGTGCGGGAGATCGTAAAAACCATCATTTTGTGGAGAAAGCGTTTTTTAAGGTGCTGGTCGCGCATGCGTCTAGCCGCTCCCCCTCACTCATGATTTTCATTAGTGGAGAATGGCTCGCGGAATTATGTGCAGGTGCGGATAATTTGTCGTCGGTCCGGGGGTGGGGGGTGGGAGATGGGGGAAATGGCGGAATGGCCCTTCGGGGGGGGGGTGGTGCACTGAGGAATTAAATATCGATTCCGCCAACGTGCGGTGGCCTATGAAGTGCCCGGGAGTGTATATTTAGTGGCGTGTGGAGTGGGTGGGCAATTGTCTCGCACTTGTCCCAAGCCGTCGCCCACACACTTCGATCGTTCGAAGGGCGCTCGGAAGCCGTAATTGAATCGTTCCGAGAGTAATGAGAGAAGACGCGAAAGCATTCCAAAGCATCGCGCCCGCACGCGGCTCCGTCGGGCTTGGTTTGAGGGCATTCCGGTGGCGGTAGTGTCCCCGTCCCTCGTTCGCACGCATTCCCTAGTGAGGTATATAGGCGAATATTTTATTAGCGAGAATGGTGTTCTATTTTTAATTATGTAGGCTCTTGATGCGAGCGGCTAGGAGTAGGGTTTCCACCAATGTATCCTCATTAGGCAGTGCCCAGTAGAACGAAACAATGAGGTCATCTGTTCCGAAATGGCATACCTTCCATCAAATGAACGAGACGGGATGTGAGACTTGATTGCGGAATACAGTATTTCTCTTCTTCAGGGAACACGCCCGCGCTCTCCGCAAGTATTTTTATCAACGTAACCGATAGGTAAACTTTAAACCCGTGCGTAAACGTTTTGTCATTCCGTTCTTACGGCGGGGATCGGGATGGTGCTGTGGCTAGCGTACTTGCTTCCCACCGAGATTATTATTAGGTAATCTACCGGTTAAGGTAGGTTTTTGGATGGACACAACTATCAAATAAACATTTTGCAACTCCAAACAAAACCCAATCCAGCAACCTAACCTACATCAGGTCCCTTCATCTTTGTGTACTTCTTTCCTCCCTTCATCCCGTCCAACATCCCTATCCTGTTCCTGCCCTTTCCTCGTTCACCCAACATTCTCCCCTCTGTTACCTTCTTCAACATTCCACTACCGCTCAATACGCCCTTCATCCATTTTTCCTGCCTCTCAACAAACCCCTCTCCTCACCCACCATCACCAGTACTTCCTCATTTGTTTTCCTTTCGGTCCATTTCACCTTCTCCATTCTTCTCCACACCCACATTTCAAAAGCCTCCAGTCTACGTCTATCCTCCTGCTTCAGCGACCACGTTTCCGCGCCGTACATAGCTACGCTCCATATCAGAGTTTTTACGAGTCTTTTCTTAACATCCCTACTCAACGTCCCCGTCATCAACTCCCTCCTCCTTGAGAAAGCCTCCTTGCCTAGCGCAATTCTTCTCCTTACGTCCCTACCACTTTGACCGTATTGGTCCAAAACACTTCCGAGATATGTAAACTGCTCTACCTGCTCTATTTTTTCCCCGCCTATTTTAATATTTAGCTTAGCCTTTTTCTTTCTGGAAAATCGCATAACCTTTGTTTTATTAGCATTGATTCTCATCCCATATTTATCGCACTGAACCTCCAATTCACTCAACAATGCTTGCAACCCCTTGGCTGACTGAGCAACTAATGCTTGTTCATCAGCAAACCTAACCGATTTTACGAATTCCCCTCCGACTTTCATTCCTACCTCCAGTTCTTCCCATGCCTCTTTAATCATTTCCTCCACATATACGTTGAACAGCACCGTTGACAATGGACAACCCTGCCTTACACCTCTTCCTAACACTGCCCATCCGGACTCTCCGTTCCCCACTCGCACCTGAGCAGTCTGAGACACGTACAGGTTGCTCCCACCGAGATAAAGGTTTGAATCCTGGAGGCGGCACATATTTTTCAGTGGTATCCCTACTTGAGGTGCTTTGTGGAGAGCACTTTCAGTGATTACGACCTCAGTCGGATGGGACGTTAAACTGCGGACCCCTCGGCGACCTCCGTTAAGAGTAGGCTAATGCCGACGCCGGGTTTCTCTCCACCCTTCCTTTTCCATCCATCCCTAATGGCGCAAAAGACCTTAGCTGCCGGTCGCCTCCCAAAAAAAAAGACATTCTTACGGCATTGAGCCATCACTAACAGATCTCATATATCGTTTGAGGCTAGTCCCCTTGTATCGTGAAAATGGAGTAACATATTATCTGCATATTAATTGGGTTCGTTGTGCACGGATACACTGTGGAGGGATTTGAAACGAGAAAATCTAAATCTACATCTACATCATTCTATATAAAATCTTCATAACACCCCGCCAGCCGCCGCAAGGGCGTGTGGCGGGGGTGTTGGGTCACCACCCGTAAAAGGTGAAAAAACTGCATTAAAAACCAACAGATACGTGCAAACCCATACCCACAGTGGTGCATACATTCGTGCAAATATCTTTTCATTTTACACGCATACAGATGCATGTCTACATCCTTTCATTCTACACGCATGCAATTACATATGCTATCATCTAACAAATAATTGCATCTCAGGATGCAGGAAGAAATATGAATGGACTGGTACCTATGATTGGGTATTTATAAGCAAATTGACGAGAAGATCATTACCAAGGTTTTGCGCAATTTACTCTTTTTTTCGATGCCAATGTACCTGTCGCGGGGTTTGCAATAATTAATCCATTCCACATTTAGTACTCACTAATTAAGTGCGTCTCTTGGTTTTATTAGGATCTACTTAACAGTGGGTTCTTTGATATTGAACTTGAAATGAGAAATCTTATGCTCTTGCGTTGTTGGAAATATTTTTGCTTGGGGTTAGGGGTTTCAATTGTTTTCTGGCATTTGGGTACTTAAAACTGACAATTATTTTGCGTGTTGTTCGTAGCCGTCAATAATAAAGTTATAGTTATTCTCTAGCGAGAGAAAGAAATATGAATTTTTGGAGGTTCTGACAATTAGTAACCGTAACTTCCAATTATAATTTACTTGCTCTAACTATAATTAAATATTAATGTAATCAATTGAAAACTTAACGACTCTCGATCTGGATATGTTACCATAGTTTGATTGTAAAAGTCTAATGCCAAGCTTAATCATTTGGTCTCGTGAATGTTGAAGTTCATATTTGACCGAATATACAAGTTCATGATTCGGAATGTTGGTAACGTTGTATTTATATGCGAATTCATGCGTAGTTATGAAATTGAAAATTGCAGTGTGGTTCCTCTAGCATTACTAGTCCCTACTTAAAAGTTTCTGTCTCTGTATGACAATTAATTTCTCTTGTAACGACCTGCAGAATGTTCTCCCTCAATCTCTGATCCATATGACTCTTAGAAAAATTGAAAACAACACAGACCAACAGTGTTTTTGGTGCCGGAGCTTTTAATGTTGATTTAAAGAACAATTGGGGTGCTGAATCCAATTATGACACTAGTTTTTTCCTATCAGCTATAGTTTTCAAGATATAGATATGTTGTTACTTACGTAAAAAAATCATCTACATGATGATATGGGAATATTATATTAATCACAGGCCAACAGTGGTTTTGGTGCCGGAGGTTTTAATGCTGATTTAAAGAACAATTGGGGTGCTGAATCCAATTATGACACTAGTTTTTTCCTATCAGCTATAGTTTTCAAGATGAGAGATTCAAACCCATCCAAGAGAGGATTCAACCCCTAATATGTTGTTACTTACGTAAAAAATCTTCTACATGATGATATGGGAATATTATATTAATAACACAGGCCAACAGTGGCTTTGGTGCCGGAGCTTTTAATGTTGATTTAAAGAACAATTGGGGTGCTGAATCCAATTATGACACTAGTTTTTTCCTATCAGCTATAGTTTTCAAGATATAGATATGTTGTTACTTACGTAAAAAATCTTCTACATGATGATATGGGAATATTATATTAATAATTATCTCATTGGCCTACAATATAGAAATATACATAGAACTTATTGACAGTTTATTGAAAATAAAAGGAACACCGCAGAGTGGTTATAAATTAGTATACGTATAGATTTATTTAACTTTGAAAATTATTTTCCGGAATATATCAAATATTAAAACAATTAATCGTAAGATGTGCCATATCTAAAAAAGTAGAGCTGTTAAATAAAAACGGATTTCATGTTTGGATTCAGCTCTACAAATATAGTTAAAATCTACACAAAGATTCCCGGCACCAAAAAAAAATTTTTTTTGTAGGCCTGTGTAATCATATCGAATGATTCTATTCGAGAGAATGGGGTGGAATGAATTGAAGTATTAGTTAGACCGCGGTTGAGGAGTGCGAATAATGCGGTGGCTCGTAATATATTACCTCATTATTTGTCACCACATTTCGTCAACGTTATGCCTTAAGAGAAATGGTATTGACATATGTCAGAAACTGTTTATTACTCTGACCTTTAATTATGCACAAACCTAACTTTGGGGAAATTGTAAATTGAATTAATACTTTCAGGAGTTACTTTTTGGAATTTACGTAAGGAAAACAATTTGTCGAATAATTATTTTTAACCTTTTAAATCCCTGTTTCTGTCCCTAGTTTCGACTGTAACCCCAGTCACCTTGAAAATGACCCTAAACTATCTAGAAACTTCATTAGGTGAATTAAAACGTTAATGTGGATTCTACAAAGTGTTTCTTTCCTCATGTAAGTAATTGTGATTTAACTGTAGAAATAATTACAGATAATTACGAGGTCTTCCGATGAAAACCGTAACCGTTTGGGTGATTAACCTTGGTTTTATTTTGTTTCATCGTCAGCTAATACACAATTTCTGCCCTTCATTGAAAATACTTATTTCGCTTTTCGTGGGTATTCAGATCGCATGCGACCAAAGCCTAGTTCTTGTATAATTTCGTGCACATAGGAATACTTTTTTCGATATTATTTTTTGAAACTTTTGAAGCTGTTTTTCGGCATAACGAATCTACCCGTCCTAATCTAATTCAAACAATGGTTAAGTGGAAATCGTCTTTAGGTCTGTTATCTTCGCCGAGGCAGCATTTTAACACTCACTCGTACCGGATTGTAATCATTTCCACTTAGGATCCACTTTGATTGCTACGCTTTTACCACCCAGAATTCGGAGTTGCTCTAACCTCATTTTTGCGAAGAGACGAGGCATTTGCTTGCGTAGATTGTGGATACGCGAAGAGAGAATACGTTTTAAAGGGTAAAGGGTAGGGTTTATTTACGACCCCGTGGGTCCTATACGTTTATTCGGACGTGTCTTTTCCGTATGGGACAGAGTGCAAAAAATCCTAGCGAGAGCGTGAACATCTTAATGTTGTTTCGGTGATGGAATATTACTTTTCAGGGCTCGGCAAAACTTGTCAACAGTTGAAAGTTTAGAAAAACGGACCTATTTGGCAAAGCTGCGGGTAAATTTAAAAGTCTCATTAATCTTTTTGTCTGAATAACGTATAGTGTAATGTTAAAAATTGATGAATTTTGCAATAGATTAATTATAATTATAAATAATTGATGAAAACAACTTCGAGATTTGTGAGTTTATTTGTTGCTGTGAATAGCGAGCCCAGGTCAGGCATAATCGTCAAGTCGTTGTTTTGTTTAGCGCGCTTTTATCTGGGAGTAACGGCGTCGAAAAAATTTTCTGTCTGAGAGTTTCTGCGAAGAGAGATTTTGAATGAGGAGGAATTGCTGCCCCATTCATGAAAATTCAAAGGTGATCTACGTGTTAAGCTAGGTTTTGAATGGGCTCTAACAACTACGTATCGCGAGAGCTCGCTCTTGTTCGCCCTTCATTATTTCCTTCGTTCCTCGCGCGTTCTACGTGCTGAAATTCTGTTCACAAAGCCTACTATTCTCTTCCTTCCTTCTCCCCGCATACCTAAACTTCATCTCTATTGAATTTACTTGTGCCACGGTCTTCCAGCATCCCACTCGGTAGTAGTAAGTATCTCTCAAACATCTCTTCCTGCCTTATTTGGATTTCCGTACCAACTTCCTGTATTTACCCGTCTTACTCAAAACTTGAATGTTTTTTTCCCCTCTTTGTCCAAATTATTTTTTTTTCATTCTTCTCCACACCCACACGTTTAAGCCTCCGATGTACGCTCACCCTCTTGGCTTAAGGGCGAGGCTTCCGATCCATACGGTATTGCACATCTACGTAAATACCCCGCGATCCACCAAAAATACGTGCGGCAAGGGGTGCACGCACCAGGTGGGATGTCCGAGGGATAAGGGAGAGGAAGGGTAACATATTCGACTCTGCACTCATTTTTTTATTTATGATTTCCTTTAGTTAATCCAAAGTATGCTAAATTATGCTGAAGTAGTTCCGCGGGAATATCGTGTATCCCCACCGTATTGAATTGATTTCCATTCACGTAATGCTCTTTCTATCACGCCGTCAAGCATGCCACGACCGAAGGTATCAACGTCATAATGTCTTTCTTTCGCAGCTACGATGATTTAAAAAACATTCATGATCTCAAGACACGTTGCATTGCCGTCGGTAAGTAGTTTGCCAAGTAGTACCAAACTTTGCGGGTTCCCAAAACTATCTTGGTCTAGTAGTAAAAGAACTTAAGAGGTATGCCTGTGGATTAACCCATGCAGGATACGCACGATTTTCGGAGGGACACTAATAAAGCTAGCATTCGTCAAACGTATAGTTGGAAGGTGTAGTGATGAAAAAGTGAAGGAAACGTGCTATTTACCTTAAGTAATGTCTCATTTTGAGTATGCGGGGAAGGTTTGGGATCCTTTTCAAAAAATATTAATTACAGATTTGAATAGGGTAAAGAGAGAACTCGCTAGGTTCGTGAAAAACTCGTACCAAAGGACACAAAGCGTCACATATTTAACACAGAATCTGGGGTGGGAACCTTTAGATATGCGAAGACTCAGGGGTAGATTAAACTTATTAAAAAGATATAAAACGTGTGGTTTGGCACTCGACATTAGACATGTAATTACGCCCCCTAATTACATTGGAAGGGCTGGCAATGGCTACAAAATTAGGGAGTTAGATTGTCGAACTGATAGATTCAAGTAATCGTTTTTCCCGCACTATTCGCGATAACAATAAAAGGGGGAACACCTAAGAAGATAATAGGTACCTATTGTCGAAAATAGGGGTTTGCAAAATTAAATTCCCATAAAACACTTTATCTCTAAATACATGTATCGTATCGTTATGTATCGTTAATTCAACTCTGGCGTCCTAGCGCCTCCCGCCGTGCGCCCTTGTGCCAGGTGGGCTGTAGGTGAATGTATATTAAGCCTATTGTATTTGTGGTTTTTCCTAGTCCTGGCTGGAGTTAGGGAACTCGACCCTCCCCGTTATCGTGAGCAGCAGGCACGAATGGGACCGGCCATGTGCCGCAGTTAAAAACTCGGCGTGACTTTTCCACGGCAGCCGAGTGGGTGGGGTTCATGAAGGATCCGCTGTGTAACGTCAAGGCTGGTACCAATCCCGAGTGGAACCGTTAAGCAATTGGGAAGGGCGGCAGGGGATGGGGAGGAGAAATGAAAAAACGGACGGAAGGGCGGGGGGGGGGAGGGGCAATTTCTTGGACAGGGGGTCGACTCGGTCGTGTCCCAACCGAGGAATACTCTCAAACGAAATAAAACGCTGGCGGGGTTTCACTTTGTCCTCCGTGACTCCCAACCCTTGCGATGTTCGTCAAATTAGATGACAAGTAATTCCAAACGGAATCCGGGCGTTGTTCGTGGGAATTGTCTTCTTCAGTTTCGACAGTCATTGGCTTAGCCAGGAAATAATTTGGGGGGAGGGGTTGCGTGGGTGTGGCTAATGATGAGTCTTCTATGTCCAACTCCACCTTACCGGAAGGTGATATTTTTTCCCGACCAAAACCTCACCTCAATACTGTATACTCGTTCATTTCGTGTCTAAATTCTCTCCAATCTACACCGTCTATCGCCACACTCGTGTTCATTTTCTCCGTTGGGGGCAATCGAGATGATTCGTTTAAGCGTAGCGTACTTAAGGCAACTTCGTACGTCCGAAACGTTTAATGTAATAATTTGATGGTTTCGCAAAAAGCGAGTGTGTTGTACGTGCATGATTGTATGAATGCGTGCAGTTATGCGAAGTAATCGACACGAAGGTTGGTGTAATAGGTAAGCATAGAGCCCCCCGCATACCAAAGCCGCATTACAAATGCGTGCGAAATTCGAGCATCGAGGTAGAGGCTGGGGCAGTTCTATCCCCTGTGTCGCCTGTGGATTCCCAGGAAGATCTGGTACGCGGAAGTTCACACAAATAGGGCGTTGCCGAGGTAATCTAAAGCCACCTGGAATCGGATCCGGGTCCTCCTGCCAGTAGCTGAATGATATAGTCCACGAGGTTATCGTGATCTCTATGTAGAAAATGAAATTTCGTAACTTTCTTCTTGGCAATTTTTTTTAACAGAAATAAAATTTTAACTATGCATGAAATTAGCGGTATTGCATAACGCAGTCAATTCATGTGGCAGTGATGTTTCGAGGGTAGAAAGGTTAGCCTACTCACCACTGCTCTAAATGCTCAGTAATTTAAAAATTCCTGGACATTTTTCTATCTAATTTCATTGCCACCGATCAATGCTTGAGTGGATGGATAGTCAAAATAACTCTCTTTAAAATAACTTTGCCGCAAGTTCAAGAATCGTGAGTCTACACGGCAAGGAGCTTATGCTCGATGAGTAGGAGTGAGTATTCGTCTTCGAAATACTATCGCCCGTTCACCTGAAGCAGGCATGCCGGAGGTGGGCGCAGGCGACAGGCAGCTCGGATAGCCGACCGCCGGGAATGTTTGATTTTATCATTCGGTTGTGAATATATCGCAACGTATACACTCGTCAGATACGCTAGAGGACTAAGCGATGCCATTCAATTGAAATTTTCGGATAATAGTGAAATGTTTGGCAGAAAACTGTTACGAAATTGTAAACTTATTTTGTTCGACTTGATAACATTGCCAAATTAGCGAAAATTATCGGAAAGTCCCAAGTTTATAATTCATTAGGAAATGATTGTTTAGTAAAACCTAAGCAAATTCTGGCAACATCCAATCGTGGTTTCATATTTGTGGAACCACAATGTTGTGAATAGGTACAAAAGACAATATACCGTAATTTTAAATGAAAAAAATCTTAAAAATGTCGTAATAGAGCATTTATTTTTCTGAATATTGTCATTTAGTTTTAATGTTCTTATATTTTTTTGTTGTTTTTACGAAGGCAACAGTAGTGAGTGTTGATTACGCGGTGGTATTTTTTGGTATAAGATCGTTTGTTGAAAGTATTTTGTTATTTTGATTGAGATATTTTATTTTTTTAAAGAATTTTTGCTGAGTACTAGACTCCATTTCATCGTTACCTGAAAGACAGGTATTCCTTATCTAATTCCGTGGTCACAGTTTGGTCGTGATATCCGAATCTTTTGTCACGGTCGCGAAAATAAATAAATCCATTTGATTGATAACAATTTTTACGGCCAAATAATGAATTATGAAATAAGTTTTAAGGATATCCCACGGAATTTTTTTCAATATTCATTTGAGCTTTCTTAAAGCGCTTTGAAATATAGTACACTCAATGTTTAGGCGATATTGATACAGTTGACGAATGTAAGGCGCAAATTAATTTTTAAATAGCTCTATTTTCCTCTATGGGATAAAATATTGTTAGGTATCTTGAAAAGTAAATAATTATCCGTAGAAGGTTCACTATAAATGAAGCCTCAGGAAGGATTAAGGTGGTCGGCCATATTTCCTGTAGGCTCCTTAGACAACAGGCATTTGATGGATTGCTGAGAAGATTTTCGTAGAAAAATCAGGACTTCAGTGAAATTAACAGAATTTAGTTGAATGAGTATTCAAATTTCCCTTACATATCTATAGAAAGTGAGTTGATTTTAAGGCAGAAAATTGAAAATTTCGTAGAATTCTTAGGGATTCCTCACGTTTTACGGATTGGAGTGTGCGAAATTTTTATTATGGTCGAGCAAATCTCGTGAATAAAGACGTTGATTACAAAGTGCTATTAGTGCGCCATAGTAGTGATCATGGTTAAAATTGTAAATATACATAATCGGTAGAATTGTTAAAAATGATAAAAAATGGTGATCAGAGTCCTCTTAGAAAATATTGTGGGGATTCCATTAATAAAAATGCACACATTAGGGAATTATGTAGAACTTCCTCAAATCCGGAACACCTTCTCTTTGAATTTGTGCAGTGTTTGGTAGGATATCCTGTCGAAATGCCTTGTGTGGTGCTGCCCATATTCAGTAAGGTCAGTTAATTTTTGAATGGATTTTTTCGCGTGAACATGGATAAATATTCTTCTTTAATTTGTGACTTTACAAATCAATACATGTCGTTATTGAATTCATTATCATATGAATCCGGCAGTCGGGATGGTGGGTGGCCGATATACTGGCTGCCAAAATATGGAATCAGAGTTCGAATCCCGGAGTTGGCAGGTAGTTTAAGTGATTTCCCAATACTTAATATGGGTGTTTTGTGGAGAGCTTTTGAAGTGGAACACGCCATCCATCGGATGTAACGTTACATCGTGACCCCTTGGCGTCTCTCGTTAAGAATAGGCTAATACTGATTCCGGGTTCTCTTCAGCCACCTGTGCCAATGTGTACTCCCTCCTATTTCTTAGATATGCTACCTATACTGAAGTACCCACTTAATGGTCCAAATGAACTTAGATGTCGGTCGCCTTCCCTAATAACTACTATCATTATTATGCAACCATTTCAGAGAGTAAAAATTATTAAGTCCTCGGGAAGGATTTTGTCTGTCAACCGTTGTTCCTCAAACTTCTTGCACGGAGAGAGGAAGAATTTTTTAATTGGTCCTGCAAATATCGCTGAAAAAAATTGTCAACATTCTACAGAATGTCGGTTTGCAATTTTTCCTTTGAAGTTCGTAGCTAGTGAGATGAATTCGAAATTAAAATTTTTTGAGAATGTGCAGAAAATTTAGAGATTATTTTCATTCTACTAAATGGTTCATACGGAGTTTTGTATGGACGATGTATGGCTTTATGACCCGACAAATAGTTTTAAAGTGAAATATAAGTATTTGCCGCCAGCAAAAGCAGTATACTTTCGCGCACTATGCTAATCGCCAGACGCACCTCTTAAGAAACTTACCGCGACGCATTCGGGAAATATGCATACTTACTCTTAATGTCGAAAACGATTCTCGTTTTCCGCGTCTCGTTCCTAGTAATGAAGACATGAGTGAGGACAACATTATAAGGCATGGGTCTGAAAAGCATGGGCGGCGGTGGAAATAGCACTGGAATTATTCACCGTCGCCAAGAATTCCACTAACCCGTCTCGCTCGGAGAGTAGAAGATGATAACAATAGGAGCGTCGGAAGTCGCGATGTTTCCCGGAGCGACGTTTAAAAATTATTAATTCAAATGGGAAACAAAAGAGCGGGCATCGCGATTCCGGCCCAGGAGACGTTTGCACGAGGAGGGTGAAAGGAAGCCATTCATACAGAAATTAAAACGAAAAAAAAATTAAATTGGTTTTTTGGCAATGGGGAAACAATGCCCTGGAGTAGACGAGTTCGGGAGGACCTCGTCTGTTGATAACATTATTTGAAATGGAAGCTCAAAGGGGTAAAAAATATATTCCGCCCCGCTTCACCTTTTTGTTTGCATTTTAGGTCTTGCTTCTGGATGGAAATTGATACGTTAATGAAAATTGTACGCATGAGTACTGAATCGAGTAGTAATGGTGAATATTTTTGGATTTAACTTAGTGCGTAACATTAATACTTCGTTCATACCTGTTTTTGCTTGTTTGCTAGCCGTTTTTAGCGGAGAATGCATCACCGGAGTGTAAGATTGTTCAAGTCGATGAGAACATGCCCTTTACTCCGGAAACCTTCATCGACAAATGTCTCGTCGGTCTTGCACAATGCAGTGGTGGAGGACTGAAATGGAAGTGCTATTCTGTTTTTTTTTTTGGTGAGGAATGATTTTTGGATTCCCAAGCAAATGAAATGCGATTTCAATTTTCGGTTCCGGCTGACCGTTCTTTTCAATATTCATCACTTCCCCGATGGCGTTTTCGGCTGTCAGTTGTGTACGATGTGGGATGATTGACACGTGAATACTCCGCAATCACGAAGATGATTTATTCCTTCCAAAAATAAAATGATCGGTCCGGTAGTTTGAATAGCAAGGTGTCGGTTGGGAGCTAGTCCGACCTTTTTATTCCTCCACAATGCCTCTTAATGAATGTTTTCTTCCACTCGCACCCTTTTTCATTCTCCACCCGGGGATCCAGGGACCGTTCACGAGTCAAGTCTTTTCGGGGGCTCTTTTTTTTGGGCGTGTACGTTCCTTATTTGGCGACTAGCAAAATAAAGCGTGATATTAGGAACCATCTGTCCATCTCATAAAAAGGTTCAACCGTACCTTTTTGCAGCTAGACTAGTTGATTAGTATATGGTCAAGTTTTTCGAGGCAGCGCAACCACATGCGATTATATTTTTTTCCGTGGGAAAATGGTTGCGGCTGAAATGAAATGATAGTCGTTATACTCATGGTGTCTACCGTGCAGGGCAGTGGGTCATAACCTCTTCTGCTCCATTCTCACTTTTCACCATAGTTCAGGATGTCATTTCTCTCTTCCCAAGATGTATACAATCGAATCCAAAAGGTTCAATCAAAATAAAATCCATGTATCGATTTTAATCTGTGGTATTCGTTAAATTTAATCGAATGCAGCAGAATAAATTAAAAGCAAAGTGTCGTGCGTCCCTCTCCTCCACGCCGTGCGGCAATCCTATTCAATCCTTTTTCTTTTTCGTTTGCCTAACACTATTAATATTTTGGCAATTTGATACTTAACTTTGTTCTTCGTAACTCTCCGATTTTTTCTTGCCGGCCCCGGTGGCGGCGGGGTAACGTCCTCGTCCTACCAACTGAGAGGTCACGGGTTCGATTCCCGTCTGGGTGGATTTTTCTCCATCCAGGGCTTGGCTGTATGTAATTGTCTTCAATGTAATGTAAGGGTTAGGTGGAAGAAGGGACTATTAAGTCTCAACCTCGCCCAATTAAGTCGATAATAAATAAAAATAAATAAGATAAAAATTTTCCGCTGCACCCCGTTGAGAACATCGGGAAATGTCTGGAATGACTTGAGTTAATTCCAAAATTCGGGGGTAAATCGAAGAAGAGACACAGTTGGGATTCCAGACGTAGAGGATTTTTTTTTCACCTGTGTGATCATTAAGCTTAAGCAATTTCTTGTTCTAGTGCTAGAAAAACACGAAGACTGTGATAGAAAACCGACTGCATTGATTCCAGTGGTAGATGGTGAGCGTAACGGGACGATTGCATTTGATGTAGATGGAACCTTAAGTACTTTGTTCTTGGATGAACATTGTTTCTGCATTTTAAAATTACGAGCTTAAAGCGTCGGACTTATGGTTTTGAAAAGAAAAAAAAATTGCATTGGAGAAGCAGATTTGAGGTTTTCAGCAAACCTCATCAGATCGCAGTTTACTTAATTTCGATTGCCGCCTAAGACTGCAGCGTTTGTGTAACTTTGTTTCATTAAACAGTATGTGTTTGCGCGTTGCGAGAGCATATTTTGAAATACATGATTCAGATGTCCGTTGGTGTAGCGATAAAGTAACGCTCTGGTGCTGAGGAGCTCGAGTTAGATTAGTGACGTTCTTATCAGTGGATTTAACCTCTCAGGCCATAGGTCTCGGCGCGTGCCGAATCCTCCGCGCATCATTTCTTTTGCAAAATACAGGGAAGTCTACTGTATATATATATATATATATATATACTATATGTATATATATATATATATACCCCCTGCAAGCCAACACCAGGGTGTATGGCAGGGGGTGACACACCAGAATAATTTTTACCCTAACAAGATCCTACCGCGGTCGAACAATTTTATAATGATCTCCCATCGTTCCCGGAAAAAATGACTAAATCTATATGTTCTACACTTAATCTCTCTAATTTTATCAACATGATCTCTCCTACCTTAGTACGATGGGGGTAAAGAATGCATTTTCGACTTCACTGCTAAAGAGACCTCCTTTCAATTTATGCAGGAGCTTCAATCTGTAATTTAACCTTCGCTCTCTGAGTGATCCCCAGCCTAGCTGCTCTAATATTTTGGATATGCTACTGAGTTTATCAAAACAAAGTTTTACATATCCAGCTCCTCTACGCTGCACGCGATGCAATTCGGCAATTAATCCAACTACGTGAGGATCTCATATACTTGCAGCATATTCTAAACGAGGCCCAAGCAGGCTTGATGAGCGAGGGTGGAACCCACATCGTGCTATATACCCTATGGTGTGGCGTTTAGTTAGTCATTATAGTAAGGGAGCTAGCTTCTTTCCTGGGCCCCAGCTGTGGCGTACGAGAAATTTTATGAACCCTTGGATTTAGTTCAGGGTGTCCATAGGGTCCAGTCGAATATTAATGCGGAACCCTTCGGTCCAGAGCCGAACACACTAACACCTGGGTCATCATGCGCTTATACGTAAGTACAAGGTGCGTTCAAGTTAAAACACCTATATTTTCACTATCTAATCACACGAAAACTATGAAACTTGTGTCGCTTTTCGGAGTTTTTTCCCTGCAGCCTTACACATTTTTCGCAACGTCTACGCAATGATTCCATTGCCGTTGCGAACGCCTCTTTAGGAGTCTGTTTTGATCACTGGAAAATCGCTGACGCAATAACGCCACTGCTAGTGAATGCTCGGCCGCGAAGTGCGGTCTCGTATACCTTAGGAACGGCGTTACTCCGTTTTCAGCAGACGTCAGTTGAAGCTGTTCCCGTTGATGGATTTCACATTTTAATTCATGCACACGGTATTTAAAAGTCATCTCCACCTCGAGGGCTCGTAGAAATAGCTACAGAGTCTATCTTCAGGCAACACTGTTTCGTGGGCGTGTAGTCGTTGGCCAGCAGATTCAATTCTCACGTCCCCTTTGCATTCAGACGTTAATTTTATCAATTTATCCCCAGCCGATAGCATACCCATGTTGGTTAATGAATATGTCAACCAGGAAATACTCATGTATGTAAAGGCGTGAATTGTGTAACATCACAACAGACAGCAACTGGATTAAGTCCAAAAATATCAGACAGGAGATTAACCTCAAGCTAATTCCAATGGCAGATAATACAATCTTTAACGCTTTAATGATAAAAAAGAAATTTTTTTAAAATGTTTGCATCGCATCTGGTAAATTTATCTGTATTTCTATTATTCAGGCTTGTTATCTCTGTCGCCCATTTTTTGTTAAACTGTTATCTGTGCCGACGCTGTTAAAGCTTTTACGACGGCTTAAATCCTTTACCCCGTTAAGGGACGACTCTCGACGTCAGAATCATGCAACCCATGACGGTTGTCTCGTTGGCTGAGCTGTTAATTCTTTTTATTATCTCACCCGCAAATATCAGGGAAGCAGGGAAAATTAATGCATTCAAATACCTGTTCCAGGACCCCTTTTAACCGTAGATACTTTTGATTCTCAATTCAAAATATTTTCCGTGGAAACATTGCATGATTGGTCATTAATTCGACCGGATTAGTGTTTGTATTTTTATTAGTATTTGGAATGGGGATTGCATTCGGGAGTTGCGCAATTCCTCTAAAGCCGCCTAAGCCGTCGAATGTATTTATGGGAGCCAGTGTTTGGTCCATCGCTCGTCAATTTGCTTCGACTAACGCCATTGACGATTTTCAGTATCGGGTGTTCTAGAGCCTTTTGAAATCTATTCTAATACTAATATCGGTTTGGTTTAAGGCTCTTTACCATTGGGTGTCTACCAATGGTATGAGAGGGGGAACGTTTTGGGTTTTCTGATCAACACACCACACACAGCGATGCATATCACAGGTGTTCCCCTGAGAGGAGAAAATAGTTTTGATTGCAATCAGTTAATTAACTTGAGCTTAAAGCTCGGTTCATCTAAAATACAAATAGTGCAATAATGCCAACTTAATAATTTAATTGCGTAGTGTATTTTGTAGCGCAAATATTATCTTCTGGGACGTAAGCTTCCACAAAATTAGGTTGCTTCCTCAAAACGACTGTTCTCCCTCCCAGAAACGATAAGTACTCACCCCAAGGAGAATACCGGATTTTGGGGCGATGATAATTGACTACAGCTCTCTCCCTGACTACTGTGCTTAAGTTTAAAAGTTTGAGATAGTCCCAATCATATCATTGAGGATTGTGTCCGAGTCTCCTTCCTGTTAGCGGTATTTTTGCTAAAGTGGAAAAGTTGAAACTCATGTTTGATCTAGATTTCGTTACGGTCAAGGCAAGGGAATAGTTCTTAATATCAATCATACTGGGTATTCATTAAAAAAAACCATAAACAACAGTATTCAACCCGAAGGTCGGTTTAGTAGGTGATGGTAGAGCTCACCCATGTACCAAGCCCGACGGCGTGTGAATATTCACACACCAGGGTAGGGGGGCCAGTTCCTTTCCCTGTGCCGGTTATGGTTTCCCAGGAAGATCTGGTACCCGAAAAATCAACTAGCTTGGGTGGAGCTGCAGGTGCCCTAAGTGCCTTGCCCGGGAATCGAACCCGGGACCCTCTGGTCAGCAGTCCAACGCTCTACCCGCTAGACCACCGCGACCCAGTATTAAGCACTATACGTCGTGTGAAATTCACACCAGGGTAGGGGGGCCAGTTCCTTTCCCTGTGCCGGTTATGGTTTCCCAGGAAGATCTGGTACCCGAAAAATAGCTTGGGTGGAGCTAAGGGTGCCCAGAGAGGCTTGCCTGGGAATCGAGCCCGGGTCCTCCGATCAACAGTCCACCTCTCTATCCCTGGACTACCGCGACCCCTTAATAAAAGACCATAGCTCAAAAAGTGCTCATCTTCAAACGATCGTAATATGCATCTTCATTAGCAAAGGTTTTCACTTGGTTTTATTGCACCATGTAAATAGAAGAACGTTAATTGTACAATGGATATCAATAGTTCATCTCCCACTTCCTTACGGCGTTGGTGTTCGTGCCCCTTATTGGAGTCGTAGAAACCCGAGTAAACAGCCTATTAAAATTTTTTTGGTGTCCCTAATGGCGTCTCATTCCATCATCAAAGCCTACGCTGCTGATGATAATTAAAAGACCTTTGATGTCGTATCACTTCGCTAAGATGCATTTCAATTATTCAAGCATAGAGCTGTTCAGGGCCTTATTATCTAACACAGAACTGGTATAATTGTGTGTACTTAAATATAATTACAACGCGGCAGCTATTTAATCACTTTTTGATACCTTTTCGAAAGATGTTCACCTCGGAAAACCTCGTCGAAATTGGTATAAAACGTAAGAAATAAGGGAAACTTTACACTTCCTTAATTTATTTTTTACCCTCATCATGAAGGAATACCACAAGGTTAAGCCTGAAACTGTTAAAAGTATAAAACGTAATTTGTTTTTTTTTTAATTTCGTTGTGTTTAACCTTAGGACCCAATTGTTTTATTTGAACTCTGGTAAAAGGTAACATTTGCATGTTCTATTGATTAGTAGTAACTGCAGAATTACGATTTTGTTCTGTATTGAACTAATGGTTTGTATTTGGTATAAATTCAAAGTCAAATCTTCGTGGACACTTTATCGACAAACTTGGAAAACGTGTTGCTTTTTCTTCAGAAGGGTCAAATACCATGAAATTATTCTACATTTTTATAAATAAATATATAATTATACAAGGTCGTACCTAAAAGTGGTAGGACTGATTTTTTTTACAAGAATTTTATTGACGATATACTTGCATCGACTTTATAATCTTCAAAGTATGCTCCTTGAGCTGCGACACACTTAGTATAACGTTGCTCCCATTACCCGTACGCCCGCTGGAAATTTTATTTGGGGATGCCGTTGATGACCCTCGTCGAAGTCTCTTGAACGGCCTTTATCGAGTTAAAAGTCGTCCCTTGAGCTGTCTTTTCATCAGGGGGAAGAAGAAGAAGTCCGGTGGTGCCAGATCGGGAGAATAGGGCGGGTGCGGCAACGTGGCAACGCCGTATTTGGCCAGGAGCTGTCTGACGACGAGCGCGCCATGGCACGGCACGTTGTCATGATGAAGCACCCAGCAGTTTGCGATGGCCGGTCGGACCCTTTTCACGCGTTCTCGGAGGCGGGTGAGCACCTGCACGTTAAAGTACGCATTCACAGTCTCCCCTGGTGGGACAAACTCCTTGTGAACCACTCCATGACGGTCGAAAAACACAATCAACATCGTTTTGATTTTTGATTTGCTCGTGCGAGCCTTTTATGGACGTGGGGACGCGGAAGTGTGGCATTCCGCGGATTGTCTTTTTGTTTCGGGGTCATATTGAAAAACCCATGTTTCATCACCAGTTATCACATTGTCCAAACAATTTTCATCTCGGTGCAAATTTGCTAACACTTCTTCGGAAATGCGCACACGCGTTGCGTGTTGGTCGACACCTTGCGCATGGCCAAATCCTGTGAAATAATGCGTTGGACGTTGGATGCAGACAGGCCCAACTTGTCTGCAATTTCTTCACTGGTTAAGCGTCGGTCTGTGTTCAGCAGTGTCCTCACTCGGTCCACATTCGTGTCGGTTCTTGCCGTCGACGGCCGTCCGGAGCGATGGTCGTCTTCAACGAGCTCCCTGCCCTCCATAAACAACTTGTTGCCATTGTGGAACGGCTTAAGGCAGTGTCCCCATAAGCCTGCTTGATCATATCGAGGGTCTCAGTTGCCGTCTTCCCGAGTTTCGCACAAAACTTCACGGAATAAGGTTGCTCTAAATTCAGATTCATTTTGTTTTTCGACGCGGACAAAAATCTTGCTTCACTAAAAACGGTGTCCTCACTCAACGACAGCCCGCAGGCGACTGTGGTTGGTGTCGGTCTGTTGCTAAGAGCCCCCTCCACCTTACCCTGCCAGGCAGACCCCCCTCCACCGCTCCGTTCTCGCCCAAGAAAATCAGTCCTACCACTTTCGGGTGCGATCCTGTGGATAATAAACTCTGGGAAATCAAGATGAAATACCAATCCAATTTATATCTTTTCACTCGGTCACAACGTGTTTGCGAAAGTTTTTCGGCCACAGAGTAATATGTGATTCAGTGAAGGCTGCAAACCTGGTCTTCTATTTATATGAAAAATGGAGTAAAAAAGAAATCGTATGGTGTGTTAATTTTTCAGCCTTTGTTAAACTAAATGGTTTGTTTTTTGAAGAGTAAAGTGATCATTCCCTTTGGCATCAGCAATACCTCACTTGCCTATTAGAAATTCGCGGGTGATGGGTCTTACGCTTCTTGATTGCTGTGTAGTCGAGCTCTTTTGAGCTCTTTCGAGTAACTTTGAGCGGTGGCGGTGCATAATTTATAAGACGGAGCAAGGACACTGAACTCTCAGCTCCACGGAGGCATACGTTAAAATGTGGAGGGCCTCGCTTCAATAAATACACAAGGCAAAGCGTTCGAACTATCAAAGATTTTAAGGGATTCTCTTCCAGTTACGGAAGCGTAAAATTTTCGCTTTTGTTTGCAAGTTTACAGATATCTTACAATTCTTTCACTTTATCCTGGGGGATCATGTGCAGTGGCAATAATGGAAATGTTTGAAAGTGCCTGAGACTAATCTAGAGTTTACCTTTGAAATCTATGCTAATATAGATATCTCTTAAAGGAAGCGTAAAATGATTGATTCATTCACGTACAACCTTATGAAATATTTTAACGGTGGACCTGAATTTGTTGTATTTATCTTCCTTAATTTTGTTAAAAAATTGTACGCAAAAAAGAGAACTCTCTGCTATTCCACAAAATATAACTTAATTGCGATGGGTTTCGATACATCGTGACATCTGGCCAGGGATGATTCCATCAAGTTACGCCATCCACCATTGCTTTATAAAAAAATATTTAGAATGGCATTATGACATGAATATTGTTAACATAACTTAGGTCTGCTGACACTATCGAAGGTGGCAAAGAGTCCTATGGTCATTTCATTAATAAATATCTTGGAATTCATTGGGTTGTGCCTAACTTTTATGGATGGGAGAATTTGTAAGAGAGAATTGTTCAAGGTTGTGGAGTTAAAAAAGTTTGAATTTTTAGGAACAAAATTTTGTGTCAGGGTATTTCGTGTCGTGTCCCCGGGTCATAATTAGCGTAGCTTTGCTAATTCCCTGGATCCATCAAAGAAATACCTTGATCGGCAGACTACTGTTATCAGTAAGTCATTAATAAATATCCGGAAAAGCTTTGAATATATTTCGTAAAATTAATATGCGTACTGGTTTAGTATTACTTCCTTCGTTCCGCTTGTAGAAGTAAGTGTGCATTTATTTTTCAGAAGGATCCATGAAAGTATTGAGCTTGTCTATCTGGGACTACAAATTTTTTTCTCCTCAACCTGCCTTCTGTATACGTGTCTCGTACTTTCGTAACCGAAGTAAATGAGTTTCTGGCACATTTACCCGGGCGCCAGTGCATATATGTGTACTTAGGCTTACAAACCCTGAACACGCCCTGATACAAAATTATCTCTTGGGGCCCTTTTTCTTTAATTAAAATTTGCGCGCATATTATATGCTATTTCATATTAATTAATAATTTATAATACGCGTTAATTAAATAAAACTCGATATTTTATTTCTGTTTAGTATTCCAGTACAATTTATTATTGGAAAATGTAGCAAATAATAATTTCCCGCAATAAAACTTATTAATTAGTTCACTGAATAAAATAACATGGAAATGTTTACATGCGAATGAAATAATTTATAATGGTGGGGATATAACACTGTTCGCACTTATCATCTCATCCATAATGCACTTGAGAAGCGCCAAGGGGCGATTCCTTTTGATCCGTGGGTTCCCTGTTGTAAATCACTGGCATGGACGATGGTATAATTCCATTTGGATCTTGTCACAGATGATGGATAGGCTTCTCTACACGGCTTGCAAGCTTTTGGTTTTGTGTCTTGTGTGCTTACCACTTAATCGAGACTCTATCCCAAGTGTATTTACTCATATACATCTACACAGTGCCCCGCAAACCGACGTACGGGCAAATGTTTGGCCAGTCCTGAAAAAAAGGGAGAAAGAATGCATTTATTTTTCGCAAAGAAACCTATAAAATTAATTTTGTGTGTGTGTTCTGTTAGTATCTTTTTGTAATATGGCCTCTAGTTTTATCACGAAAAACTATAATCGAATCTGTTCGGCCGTGGATACCTTAAGTTTTTCCCACCGTTGTCCCATTTGCAGATGCAGTTTGGGGATTGGAGTAATATAATTTCATCGAGTGGTATTTGGTTTCGATTGTGCGTACAAGGTCTCCCCCAAAAATAGTATTGCCGAGTCAATTAAAAATATTTATTGCCGGATTTTTCGAAGTAGCATCCTTGTGCGTCCACACACCGCTGCCAGCTGGTATTTAAAACCTCGTACGCCTTCTGGAAGGCGGCTCCAGGAATACTGCTAAGCTCCCTCATCACGGTTTGTTGTAACGCTTCCATCGAGCCATGGTGACGTTTGTCAGCACAGATTTTAAGCGGGGGAAGTGGAAGAAGTCTGCTGGGCCATTGTCTAAAAAATTTGGATCCTCACTCACATGGTCAAGAAGTTCTTGACAGATCCGCGTCCGTGTTTCCTTTTGTTCGTCCGAGAGCACTCGCGGCACCAACGTCGCTCACACCTTTCTCATGCCAATATGTTTTCCGTCAAAAGTCGATGCATATCTCTTTTAGGGATGCCGAGTTCATCAGAAACCATGCGGACACTTAATCTGCGATGCCTGTTCAACAAAGTATTCACTGTTGCTAGATTTGCGTCACTTTTTGAGGTCAAAGGGCGTCCTGAACGTTCGACATCTTCAACATATTCTCTACCCTACCGAAATAACTTATGCCACTAAAAAACACCCATCTACCCATGGCGTTGTCACCATAAGCTGTCTAGAGCATGTCTCGAATCTTTTTCCCGGGTTTACCCAGTTTCATGCAAAATTTGATGGCGTAGTGTTATTTCAATGACAGGTTCATGACGGAGCGCGACGAGGTTACGTTATAGAGGTTTCGCAAACGAACGATCCGCTCCGCACTTTGGCTGGGAGCCAAAAGCCACCGACCTGTAGTCTTTCCTGAGACTCCCATCCCTCGAGCCCAGCCAGAGAAACCACCGCCCGTCCGTCCGTCCATGCGGGAAAAAATTTCATATTACTTATGGGATAGACCTTGTATTTCATGTCTGCTATGCATGTATTTCCGAATGTGAACTGTCTACCGCCTAGTCCTAGAAGAAGCAGTCTCTTCGTGTACGATAAAGGGTTTCGAACCGACGGTCTTTGATTTGTGAAGCCCATAATTCTCTTGCCTTGGTTTAGGCCGTTCTCTGCTTTCAGTGTCACATGTGAATTCATATCCTTACTTTAGTTTTGTTCTGTACATTCTGAGTACATTTATTTCTGCTGACTCCCGACGTAAATTTACAACAAATTTAGATGCACTTGTTTCCTTCTTTTACTTCTCTCGGAGCGGTCAATTCTTCAGCCAATTTCAACAGAGTTCCTTCTGCCAAAGAGAAAAGCGATCTTCCTTGAAATTTCCATAGAGGATCTCTGTATTTGGCGTCTAGCGATGGGATGTCTATGAAATGCGGACATATATTTGGTATTTTAAAAATTATTTCTGCGATAAATATGTGCTAATCCCGTATTTTAAGTCGGGAACTTTAATCGAAATATTATACCTATTGTAAAAGCAATTTAGCCTTGCATTTTAATATGGCGGATGGCCACATTGGGAATGGGGTTGCGGAGTTACCAATCACCATAAGTTATGCAAACCAAAAATCGCAAATATTTAGTCCGAGGAATCCCATCCACAATTCAACTGCTCCGAATTGATTAGTAGTACCTGGTGCGGTGGTCGTGCGGTTCTATATGTCCTATTTATACAATAAATTAGGGCGAAACAAGGGCTATTTATTAATGTAAGTTAATTTATGTTCCGTAAATTAATGGTCATTTGGTTGCCGTAAGGGGTTTTAATGTCTTACAAACGTAAAACACCTCATTACTACGCATTTTCATGAAAACACCAATCCTTGAGGAGAAAAGTAACTCGTGCCGAAAAATGATTCGTATTTTTACCATCACTATCTACGTCTCCTCAATCTATCATCAGTTTACTCTTTCTCTTTCCTCTGAGAGTTTCCTTCACCCGTCCATCCAAAAGTGCGTCCACGGCGCTTTTCGCGTTCTTTCTCCGTGGAGATGCCCTTTCTCCGCCGTTATCGTCGAGAGGAAATGAGGCAGGCATTTCAGTCGCGGCCGATCGCTGACGCGACCGAATCTTCCCTCAACTCTGAGAGCGGAAACACGCGGCTGGAGACAGCCCTGATCACACCGATGACGGGCGGGAATCCGTCGACTTTGTCGAGCGCAAAAGTGGAAAATGAATTATATTTGGCGGGGCACATGCCCCTCATCAAATACATGGGTCGACCCCCTCCTCCTAATTATGTACAATCTGTACGTAAAGTCTTTCCCAAGCGAAGGGGAGAAAATAATTGTCGTAGCTCACGAACCTTGTTTGACCGGAGGGGAAGGATTGTTTGATCCGAAAATGTCCTGCCTTGCCGTGACTTTTCCTTGTGAAACCCCCACCTTGTCCATACCTGTAACTCACTCGATATATGTAGTGTTGTACGAATTGAAATAGGAATGAGTAAGGCTGATCAAAGTTGATGAGCTTATGTGACAATTTCGTCAGTTCCTCAATGTGTTCCCCTCCCCATGCGTTAAGACCTTGTGTTGACCAGACATTCTCTAAACATTGATAAGGAGTAAATTTACGTGTTGAAATATAACTTGAAATACCTAATCATCGAGGCATAATCATTAAGTTACAATAAAAAAGTTTGTTGCCTGATTAGTATTTAACACACTGCGCGGGTTATAAGTACGTAGGATGCGTAGGGAATGACAAAATAAAGACATAATGTTTTTATATGTTATAATATAGCTTTCCATTAAGACATATTATTTGAGAAAATCGGTGTGAAGGTATTGCTTGAGAATCAACGTTAGCAATACAAAGATTCTTAGGTTTTCGAAAACAGGAAGGCTGAGTAAAACATTACAATAGAATGGAGAAAAACGAAGCAGGTGACCCAGTTTACCTATCGTAGAAGTTAATCTATTAGGTAACAGGCTTACAGATAATGAAACTTCAGTTCATTAGTCAGCCTAAGGGCAGGAAGCGTTGCTGAACGCATTGCAAGATCAGTTGGATATGTATCGGCTGAGAATACATGTAAAAAACAAAGAATTTGTGGTTTTCGGGAAATTAAAGCTAAGTTGAATATTAAAATAGGAACTTAAAAACTTGAGCAGGTGAAACAGTTTTGCCTATTTCCAAAGTGTTTTGGCCCAAAATGGCCAAAGCAATATAGACATAATGTACAGAAAGGAGGTAAAATGCAAGCGGAATAACAGTTCATTTTACTGTAAGTTGGCAGCTTGTGTGTGTTTTGTGCAACACTAAGGAATGCAATAAGATTGTATTAATCCAAAACCTACTTTAAAAGTAAACTACCAAATATTAATAATATTTTTTAGCTTGGAAGCAATAGCCCATTTTTGTATTTTATCTTTCATAATACATTTAAGTAACGACTTGGCTCAGATACGAAAGTTTTGTAAGGAATTTCGGTACCTTCTTTTTTTTCAAAATTTATGGAATTATTACCATCTGGGTAGCCCTCAAAACTCCGAGTACAATTGCATCAAATGTGCGATAGCTATGGAAAGAGTCATAATGGACATACTCCAGTCGTTCTGAGGATAGTACTCGGGTTCATCTTAGCAGTAATGGGCCGAATACTTTCATTTCAGCAAACCAGTTTTTCTTGTATGGTTCCTGGATTGATTTTATTTTAAACGGAGCACACGGAGATGCATGCTTCGCCTCGACGTTGACGTATAATTTAAATTTCTCGGCAGGCAGTTTTAAATATAGAAACATTGATTTTTGTGTGGGATTTCTTAAAAAGTGAACTGGAAATCTTAAAATAACCCATTGGTAAGCATAAAATGACGTTGTTATGATATCTTTATCTATAAAACCGTGAAATCAAACGGGAATCCGTCTGGATGACGAAAATATTTGTGTGATCAATGATTCAGAAAATGAAATATATTAATTTTCTCCCATCTGATGCCCTTCTGATACGCTATGGTTACATTGTAATTGGCTTAACATGAATTTTGGTGCCTTAGTAATTCAACGAGAATAAGCACGAATTTACCTTATGAGCTATAATAATTACTATAGTTATAGTAAATTTCACCTCGGATAACTATCGATATGCAGGGGTTCTAGCTCTCTTACAGGCGTACTTTTAAAAACTCTTTGTTTCCGAGCAAATTAATTCGAAAATAATATATTGGAGCCGAAAGATAAGGAAATAATCACAAAACATTTCGTCGTCACACTAAACCAGGTAACTGGTTATTCTCTTGGCCTCTTTGGATAAAACTCAAATTATAATATCGAAATTCTCGATTACAGAGAACACTTTAAAAGAACCTTGATAAATGCTTTGAAAACAGGCTCATAATCTTAGCAATTACCACGAAAGATAAATTTCGCGATTGACTTTGCCTTTTTTCGTTCGGTCATTATTGTCAATGGCAAATATTTCGTTTACATTTGTTTGCAAGTGGAGTAAAAACTTTAGACAAAGGCGGTGTTTAAATCGATTTTTCTGTTTTTAAGGCGTTTATTTTCAGCAGCCCTTGCGCAGTCAATGCATTCCCTTCAGCCCTTGAATTAATGCGGCAGGATTATCGGATCAACTTTAAAATGAAGGAGAGAAGTAAGACTGAGAGGAAGACAACGGCTCATGTTTTAAACAGGATTTGGAAAAAGTGTAGTGGTTGCTGGGGAAAATTAAAAAAAGGGCAATTGGTGTGGAAGGGAGAAATGTTTGCGAATCGTGGGAAATTGAAGGACGTGATAAAAAGAATAATGGTTTCGCGGGGTAGAGAAAGGAAGAAAGTAGACTTTTCATTCTGAATGAAGGCAGGCAGAATTGAAGAAAAATGAGGAAGCGAAATATTTGGACAAACAAGTTCAGTTCCTGCAGGAGTTCCTTCGATACGTAGAAGATAATACCCGTAGTCCATGGGGAATGGGAATCGTCCAGAAACCGACCTTATGAGGCCGTATACAATGACTTGAATGAAACGAAAACTGAAATCTGTACCTGAAGATAAAGTCGTGCTCTTCAGACGTATCCCCAAAGCGAACCTGGAAGATGGATTTTTTTTAATGCTGGATCAGGTCCGAGGAACAATAGGAACCCTTAGCCCAGCGTTTGAAAGATTAGTTCAAAGAAATAATTAGAAATTCTGCCAGTCAAGTACTGGAGAAATTCCTCGCACCTGAAAAACATAAGCAAACCCATCACTTCGGCCAATGTGTTTACCTTATATTTGATTTTACGAGCGTTTGGTCGACGAGGGTTAACTTCCGCCTCTTATTTATTCGCATTCGTATCCATCTACAGTCACGTTAGGTTTTCTTTAAATTTAATGTGGTGGTCTGGGCAGTGAGAGCTGGGTAATTTCATGAACGCTTAGAATTGTTCATTGAAGACTTTTGGTCCAAGGCGCCTTCTAATTATTAATAATCGAATGAATATTCGCTGCCATATTAACAGGCGGAATAGGATGGAGGGAAACCAAGAAACCTCAATTTTCATGCGATTGCGATGGGACTTGTTGGGCGATGTGCGTTAATAAAACGCGCAATGTCAGGGGTGACTGTTGTATGCAGTCAAGGTTTAAGAGCAAGAGTTAAGTGATTTACTGGTTACACTTTGCAAAAAAATCGCGAATTGGACATAAAAATATGTCCCATTTTTTTCGCAAAATCCGAGATCCGAAAAATTCAGAATCGCAATTTTTTTGTGCAACTTTGCGGGCCCGGTTTCCGGAATCGGCATGCCATTATCGTCTTAAAATGGTCAAATCGGGGTCTTGGCATTCCCATTGATTACTCTGCCAAGTTTAAGACGCAAAAAAATATGCCCGATTCGCAAATTTTTCATCCCCCCTCCCCCCCAGGGGAAAAGACAAACCCTATGAGGGTCATATTTCCCGGTTATTGGCAAGGTACTTATTAAATGTGTACAGTTTTTGAGAGTGTAAATATGGTGGTCACAGCATACCAACAGCTCCCGTACTATCCGTGATGTACATTATCGTGCTACTAAATTAAGCACTCGATAGATCTGAGTTTTTCCCGCCTGCTGTAAATGGGGCCTATTTCCAAACGGCATCAGTTGTTAATTTCGCCAGGTAATTTGCTTAAAAACCCTCCGTTGAAGTCGACTAGGGCGGATCCGTGCCTTAATGTAATGCATGCATGATAAGATAAGAACTCTCCTAAACCGATCGTCCCGCGGCCGCCCTCGTTTGCTTGTTTGTCCATCGGACCATGTTGTTCTTTTTTTTCGAACTTGTTCACTGTGGTTTGGGCTATGCCTGCACGGGCCTTCCAGGAGGCTTTGGTTCTCCTATTTCATGGTGTGCCTTAGTGAAGGGTGAACCGCGATCGTGACCGTCTGACTGCCGGCCTTACTCTCTCCGAACGTACGCCACAGGGCTATCTCACGATGTTTGCCGAGTTAGCTCCTGAATGAAATCTGCTCAGGTTCTCCAAGAGGTCGGAGCCGGAGAATTTTTTCTTCTCCATTGGCTGCGAAGGTGGTCCCGTATGCACGATATATTTTTTTCCCCGTCAGGCCATAATTCTGTCCATATTTTATGTAATGTGTGGTTCAAATTTGGAATTTTTCATTTTGCCCAGGGAACTGTAGAGATGGATTTAGAATCTCGAGAGGAGCAGTGACGATACGGAGAGAGATTCCGTGAGGAAGAATTTCACGAAAAATTAATTTTTATGTTATAAGCATTTTAAAAATGAGGAAGTACTAGAAATGGTGGGGGAGGAGAGGGGTTTGTTGAGAGAAATCCTATGGAGGCAGGAAAAATGGATGAAAGGCGTATTGAGCGGCAGTGGAATGTTGAAGAAGGTAATAGAGGGGAGAATGTTAGGCAAGCGAGGAAAGGGCAGGAACACGATAGGGATGTTGGACGGGATGAAGGGAGGAAAGAAGTACACAGAGATGAAGAGGGACCTGATGTAGAGTAGGTTGCTGGATTGGGTTTTATTTGAAGTTATGAAATGTTTATTTGATAGTTTTTTCAATCCGAAAACCTACCTTAACCGGTAGATTACCTAATATTAATCTGAAAATCTACGGCGCATATTTTCCTGCGTACGTACTTAATTACGTGCAATGGTAAAGTAAAAGAAGTAAATACTAGTTGCTTCGTATTACCTTCCCACTTCGTGATATCCAGAAACCTACCTTAATCGGTAGATTACCTTATAATAATGAAGTATTTTTAGTGGTAAGTTTTTAATGAGTTTTATAGTTGAAGGCTTTGCAGCCACGGGTAATTTTTTTCTGGGGCCTTTTAGGGTGTGTCTTTTCGTGTTTATCACCTTATTTGAAGATTGAGTGAAATTACTTATTACATTACATATATTTTTTACGTCGCCGGCACTTCTGATGTCATCATTCCTGATAAGTTTTGATTTTTATCGGTATATCAGTCGCCGAAGCTCTCAAATTCTAAAATTGAAACAGTAATCTTACCTTTGTCGAGGCTTGAATCTGTGGTCTTCAGGTTAGTAAAGAGCGTATTTCTTTCCGGAAAAAACTTTGATATAATAGGAACACAATGGTTTAAACTGATACTAGTTAGGAGTTAAGTGACAATGAAATTTAAAGGGCATTCATTTTCTAGGTAAAAATTAAATTATAGACTACTTTTTTATGTAACTTTATTTTTAGGAAAACTTTCTGCTTTACTTTAGGATGCTTTTTATTAACCTTAAATACGGTTGTGATTATTGGATGTTTGGATATTTGTTTAAAAATTACCCCGGTAACGCATTGCTGTTAACTCGTTGAGGTACCAATCCTCTCCTACTCTTTTTGCATTTTCATACTGAATTGAGCATCGTCAGCGATTCGTCTGTGGGATTAAAATTTAAATGTGGTAGCGTATGTATAAGAGAAGGCTGTTAATCAGATAGTTGTTTCGTAATGGAGGTAGAATAAGTTGATAATCTACATTGTTCGTCAAATACTAAGGTTATTAAATAATAGAATGCCAATAGAATTTGTGGCGTCTATTGGGGCTTGCTTGATTTTTTGCTTATGATAGTGAGTTTGTATAGTCGTGACACACCCGATATGTCGAAGGTTGTATGTGTGAAGTCAATAAAGGGTGTTGATATTTTGTTTTCATTGACATTTTCGCTCTGTCCATTAATGGCGAAGGTGAGAAATGATCTCATTCACTGGAGAACTTGAAATCCCAGAACTACAGCTCAATTAGATATAGATATAGGTCACACCCATAGATGCGGGAATGAATATCTTCTCCCTGCCAGTATGCCCACAGCCTGTGCAACAGCGAAGTGCCATTTAAACATGCCAACTTCCTTTTATCTAGAAAATTTTTACTCAATCCTTTCCTTGTTCCACTGTCGAGTTATTGCCTGCGTGGAGGATTCAATCGAAATTTATGTTCATTAGCAGACTCCAGTGCCAATATAAGGCTCCAATTTTGATGGAAATTCGTGTTAAACGAAAATGTTTTCTGCGCCATTGTTTTTATTTCTAATGGATTGCACTTCGGCACTCATAACGCATTGTACGTTATCAATAGAAAGACTAGTGGAAAGCAATGCAACTATTTTAGAGTGTAAAAATCGTTCGTCTTGACCGGGATTCGAACCCGGATCCATCGATGTCCGGCCGAGTGCTTTAGCCACTTAAGCTACCGAGGCGTCTTCTTCAACTCTGAAATTTTTTTGGGGAACAAGATGACCGGAATCCTGGTTCGAATCCCGGTCGAGGCGAATGACTTTTACACTCTGAAATGGTTGCTTTGAAATGCATATTAGCGGATGACTCCGTGAAAAGTTACCTTTGCGGCATCTCCCACTGTTGCTTGAAATATGACTAGTGGAAAGATAAAATATCCATTTCCATTTAGTATGATTATGTACGAGTTTGATCTGACGCAGTAGTTCATAAAAAAATTTTGACTCCATATGATATCCGTCACCCTTCATTCCGTCAAACGTGTCAAACATCCCTTCCACTTTTTGGCTAGTTTATCAGGCGTTCTCCCTTGGAGTTTATAGTGATTCCTCTGCCGGAAGTGTTGAGTTTTATTTTGTGAAAGTGTTACTCTTTCAAAACCTCCTAGAAAGGTTTATGGCTTCGGGAAGAGTGGGTGGCTGGGGCGGGACCACTCGCATCGGTTCGGTAATGAACGTTTTCGCCGAGTTATGGCTGTTCTCGCAGTTTCGGTCCAGTAATCTGCGATATCTCAGATCCATCCTCGGGCGTGGAGATTTTATGCGGGCCTACGTGAAAATGCGATGGCAGGAGGGGGGTAGCACTTGATTCCTCGTCTCATCCTCCCCCCCACTCCCGAACCTGCTGTCCACCCCCCCTTCCTTCCGCCTCATCCTGCACCTTGAAAGGGCAAGGGCCCTCGGTGACCTCCCCCATCCTCATCCTTCACCCGTTCGCCCTCCCCACGCCCACAAGTGCCCCGTCTTCCCTCCCGCCGTCCTTCAGTCGCGCCCCCGTCCTTTCTTCTCCACCCCCTTCCTCGGGGGGTCCACTCTCATCAAGAGTGTCCCATCTTTTCCCTCCTCGCCGATGAATCGGGGGAAGGATGAGTGCCATGGGGGGAGGGGACGAGCTCCACATCCCCCCACCCCCACTCACCCCTCCATTCTTTCCACTTCACTCGTCTCTCCCCGAACTGCTCTTCAGCCGCCTCGCAGGAGTTTCGCCTCCATCAGACGTCCTCTCTTTCGCTCTTGTCTCTCCGAGAAACTTCCCGGAGCGAATCCAAATTTTTTTTCCTCCGAGAGAATGAGCGCGCGATCCAGCGACTTAAACCTGTTATTATCAATGATGGTACACCAGTAAAATTGGATTTTCCACCGCTGCACTTCTTGTGCTTCCATAAAACAATAAGCGTTATCATTGCAATTAAATTGTTGTTACACTGCAGTAATCCTTCTTCATGTGTGGTCGGATAAAATGTATGTGTCATATATTTTTACTAGATGTTTTCCGTTACCTACCTTAATGGTCATCTTTAATTAAATGCCTATAAATTAAAATTACATCCACGTTTACCGATGCCCCGCCAGCCGCTGCAAGGAGTCGTAAGATCACAATCCATGCATGTGCAAATATGAGTTCACACTTGCATTTGAGTGTAAAATTACCCATGTGCAATTTACTACATTTACACGCAGACAGACCTGTAGACGTCATTAAAAGAATGTGTGATTGAGTAAGAGGTTGAATTTTGTTATTGAGATGAATAAATTCGAGAGCGTGTGTTCGATTTCGTTATGATTGCGTATCTTGTGACAATGAATGTGTACTTGACACTGGTGGTGACGCTGTATATTTCTCTCATTTTATCCCGGTGATCGAATCTTCAATTATAATTTGGAGTCATAAGCATTCCCTCGATGTCACAGAGAAAGTCAACATCTTGTCCTGGGTCCTTTGATAGTTTCAGTTGAACATTTTTTCGAAATGGGATTGTTCATTGAGCTCTTCCGGGGAAGTCAATTAAACTAAAAAAAACGTGCATAAAAATCGCATAAATAAGGATTGTTCACGTATGATAAAATTTGCTCCAAAAATCTTTCAACTTTTACTTTCTATTCACAAAACTGCACATCGTATTCAGGGTGAATGAAGAGTTGCTCCCATAAAGTTTCCCGTTTCCATGATTTTATAGGAGTCGGGAGCCGTGATTCACCTTCTTTTCTCCTTTAACTGCATCCTGAAAGATGCCGCATAAAAATGGGATACAAAAGAATATCGATTATTTGGGCCGCGGGTGGCTTATCCGACAAGGTGCCCTTCCGCCTCCCTGACTGCGTCGTCGCAGCCGAACGGCCCTCTTCAGCGTGCGTTTCTTTCCACTCTTCCTTCGGTTTACATTATTCGGCGACTTCAGACGAGCTCAATTACTTGAAATAGTTAAGGATTGCCTTTTCGGAAAAGAAGTTTCAAGTTCCGTGGGTAGTTTGATAGTCCGTTGGCGTGCTTACCATACCTTGGGCCTGTATCACGTATCTCTTCTATTCATACGTTCGGATAAGACTCCCATCGCCATAAAATGTCACCCCTCTCTGCCTTATGATTGGAAAGGATGATAAGACAAGACTAGTGGAAACTTAGATATGGAGCGTGGTCTTGTGGGGCGCGTAGAATTAATTGGTCGTGGTATCAAGATGACAGGCGTAGTTTCCAGTCTATTGTGATGTGGGTACGGGGAGGGATGGACGGTGCACTATTTCATGATTATAGATCTACAGTATTGTTTTGTCGTCTTAGATCTGCGTATATGTGTATGCTAGTCTTTGAAATAAAGCTTGTGTACATGGCCATCATTTAGTGTTTATCTATCACCCACAATTTGCTCTGCCATTAAAATATGTCCCGTCGTTTGGGATATCTTATCTGTGCATGCCTAATTTGTGAGATAAATGAATTCCATATTAATTTGGGGCGAGTATATTTTTTAAAGAAGAAAATAAACACAAGGGTGGTCTGAAAAGTTTCCGATCTTACAAAGATACAAGATATTTTTTTCCGAAATATTCTGAATGTTGTTAGGTCGGAAACTTTTCAGACTCCTCACGTAGACTTCATGCTTGTTAAATTCGCGGAGTAATGTCATAAGGGATTTAAAAATTAAACAAGAAAGTTGCGACACGAAAATTTGAAAAAATATATTATTTTAAAATGTCGTATCCTTAATATATGTAGAGCCTTGATGGATTTATTGCTTAATTAATAAAAATTGGCAATTTTCCACAAAATAAAATTTTTAATACGACCGGTTTCGATGTGACTACATCATCTTCTGGTATCACCATCTGGTATCTTCTGTCATCACCAGAAGATGATGTAGTTACATCGAAACCGGTCGTATTAAAAAAAATTTTGCGGAAAATTGCCAATTTTTATTAATCATGATATTCCATCATATCACGCCTGAAACGTCTCTTTTTATTGGTTTTATTGCTGTTGCGAAAGCGCTAATTATTTTACATTACGTCGTGCATCAGTCTGTTGTGATCCTAGTTTTTATTGTTCCGACTACCTAATTACAAGTCTTAGGACATTTCACAATGATATAACATTTAAAGGTTGTTTTTCTATATTCTTATTCCTAACGGTTGCCCGCTTTCGAAAAATCTTATTTTGTGGAGGCTCATTAAACCTCATTCATGTTTAAGAAAAGGGTCTTATCAAAAATTCTGCGGAATTTCTGCATAGAGAAGATGTCGCCGTCAGTGCACCTATCAATTTGGATCTGTCTCCACTCGCAAATTTATAGGGTGTGGATACCTTCTCTGTGGGGAAAAAAAGTTCAAATGAATTGGAGAGCGGTCACAAGAGGTCTTTCAAAATGTCGACCTCGTTGCGCATCGAGCTATATGGTCAAAGTTTCAAATTGGCTGCCCTAAATTGAGCCGTCGATTGATTTGATTCTTCAAAGGACTCTTGACCACTGAAATAGCTTATTTCTGTGTTCCGTACCTGACAAGGGGTCTCAAAGGACGCCTTGCGCGTCCCCTGATCCCGTTTGTCGCCACCATTCCCGAGAACTAGAGAGGTCTTCACTTTAGTGACTTTTGCCCCACTTCAAAAACTCCCCGTTTCTCCTCCCTTTTTTTCCTGTGGGAATTGGTGAGTTTGTATGCGGTTTATTGGCGGGTCATGTCAAAAAAAATCACCGATTCCATTATTTTTTCAAATTATTTCATTAATATACGATGTGACCATTTTTCAAATTATTCGATAAATATACCATCGTATTTATTCATGGGGAGCGTTTCGTTTTTTGTTGTGTGACTTATGGTCTTAAGGACCGTTTAGCGGGATTTAAGATGTGGATTCTGAGAGAGGTGGAAAAAGGAGGTGAAATGGGAAGGAAGAGTTCATTTATTTTCATAGTACCCTACCAGCCACCGATAGGGCATGTGGCAGGTAGTTATTACAAACCAGACTACTTTTAAAGAGTGGCGGGGTATTGTTGGAGAGAGTGAAGAAAGTGGGAAATTTGGAGAGGGAGATTCCAAGAAGATGGGACTTAATTAAATGGATGGCAATAAATGGGACTAAGGGTGTGAATTATGAGATATTGTGGAGTACGCGATTGCAGGGATGGAGAGAATACCTTGTCGGCCATCTTTGAAACGCTTAATCCACTTGAAAGGGGATGTTTTCTTCAGAGTATTATCACCGTAAACATCTGTCAACATTTCAGTAATTTCTTGATAACTTTTACCTCACTTCACCGAGAAACTTGATGTTAATTCGTTGCTCCGTGATTTCGTCAATTTCCATTTTTGATAAACAGTTTTAAACAAGGACAACAGAAACTAACATAACTGGCACCATACGCACAGCTCGACGATCCGCCAAGCACAGACGGCTGATTGGGCCTCAGGCAACTAGTGCCGCCAGTGGACGGGGCTATAGTCCGCGTCATGGCCGCCAAAATGCACCAGTCCGCGCATCTGTGCATTATTACCCATGAGACTATAGCTAGAGGTGAAAACATCAAGATGTCACGTGAGAAAATTTCCTTTGCTAAACTGTTACCTCCCCATATGATAATCATTATTTTCCAATGAATATTTTACAGATGTCAATTTTTTTCTTCTGTACTCATATGTAACGCCGTATCATTCACGTGTTTTATACCATGTTTTTTTATAATTTGATCTTTAATCAATTAAAATAATTATTATGATCATATTTTGACATGCGCTCACCCGCAAATAAAAATAATAAATTTGCGAAGTAATTATGGGCTCATCCGGTTCTATTCATCTATTTCATTTCGCCTAAATTATGACGAGAACGCAAAGATAAGTGTTAAAGAACATCCCTCGATGAATGATAAGTTCAGCTAAAATTTCCGGCGGGAAGGCCAAGATGGCAACAAGGTTTTTTTTTCTTTTCTCGCGCTAAAGGTTGTTGTTCAATGTTGTTCAATCACTCTTATGTCCCCAGTATATGAGGTGAGCGAAATTCTAACGCAAAAGCGACCTGATTGTGCGTATCATGGGAAGAACGGTCAGTGGTGCTGTGATGAGAGCGTTGGTATTACGATCTTCGAAAAAGGGAGTTTTCCTCGGTGGGTCGAACTGCGACAACTTCACGGGTCGGGGGTTAAATCGTTCCGGGGTGCTCTCCTCCCCTCAGCCTTAATTCCAACCTGGTCAAAATCACAAATACCTACGTGGTGGCGAAAGTTTTCGAATGCGATAATAAGGTCTCTACGGAATCCACCCGCTGCTCAGCATGCACCCATATACCGCATGAATCGAATAAATGTGAACAGTGCCGTGGACAAACGATTGGTGGAGTTAAAAAAAAACAACTCGAAGCAGCGTGGCCTTCTCACGTGAAGCGTCAGGGACGTCAGACCTCATGGGGTAAGGAGAAATGTACTCGTGAGGTGTGTAGAAAGAGCACGGTGGCACTTCAATCAAGCTGATGGACGGATATTCGTCGTGACGGGAGTCGTGTGAGTGGGAGACCTGCAAACGGCACGGATGCAACGGGTTGGTTGGCAAGCGGTCGTCCGCCAACACCATTTCCCAACGTACTAGCAGTGTGCACTTTGTCCGCCTGGTTTGAACTGTTTCAGTCCGACGAATGAAATAAAAAAAAGGCAGCTGCAGCTCTCTCTTCCAGCGCGGCACTCTTCAGTCGCTTAATGTCGGGCTAACCACGTCATTGGCAGCTCAACGAGCGTGGAAATTGTGGCAGAAATGCTCCGAAGAGCACGTGGTACTCATTGTACTGTTTTGCCGTTTTGTTTTTCGCTTTCATTAATGTCTCGTCGTCGTCACCCTTTCGATTTTAATCCCGCAAAGGATTAAAGTGCTACGATTAATTTTGCTACGGCGAGTTTTATTTTTCCAGGGGAGAGAATGAAAATATTAGTTCCGTGCAAACATTTTCGCAGTGATACCGTGGAGCGAGCGAGTTTTGTTTGGCGGGAATAAAAAAAACTTCAACTTTTGTGCTCCGTCAAATTCGCATTCGGAGTCAATGAGATGAAAATACTTCAATCTCTCACATTATTATTAAATTCATGATCAGAATTAATTTTATATAAGAAAACGGAAGTAATGAGTATAAAAAGGTAGGAAGGCTAAGATAAACATTAAATATGGAGAAGATAACTAGAACTGGTGGGTTAGTTCAACCATTTAGACATTATTTTGCCGGAGGGTGGGCAAAGTATTAGGGACAAGAGAAGAGGCGTTGGGTAAGGAAGTGTTTAGGTAGCAAGTTAAGTAGAGTAAGTAAAGGGAAAAAATAAATATAGGTTCGAACTTAATTACGGAGCATAGTTTTGCATGGCTCCGAAAATTCGGTTATTGAGGCAAGAGGATAAGCGATGAGTGTAGGCTTTCGAGTGTATGGTATGAAGAATGTGGTGCTAAGAATGGACAGAATGAGATGGATGGAATACAAAACCAGTAAAGAAGTTATAACTGTGGAAGGGGAAGAGAGACGTACGTAAAAATCTGAGGAAGGTAGGGCAAGTTGATGCAGGAGATACTGAGAGGCAATGGGAAACTGAAGGCAGTAATAGAGGGGGAAATGCTGGGAAAATGAGGTAGATGGCGGAAAATAATATCGAGAGGATTTTGGTTGAAAATAAGGGGAGTGTAAAGTATGTAGAGTTAAAGAGTGAGTTATTGTAATACATAGTCTGCAGTTGATATATGTTTTGTGCCATGGGATATAGGGCTTAGAACCATGATAGTGTATGGTGCCACAGTGCATCAAAAACTTCCCCTAAAATAGTGGACTACTGCTATCAGTCCTGCTAAAGAACTTTTAATTTTGGTGTTGTTTCCGTCTGAACATTTTTAATCGATTTTTTCAAGTCTCCATAGAGTAGTTTTTGATATTTTTTTATCAAAGAATATTAAATTTTAAACGTTGCATAAATTTTTGTGTACTCTTGCTGTTAATTTTAGTATTTTAATCTCAAAACTAATTACGGGACTCGAAGGGGGCGTATATAATTCTGGAATAAGGTGATAAATTAGCGACTTCCGACAAACTTTTACCTTCACTTAATTATTGTAATAATTTTTAATCATTTTTAGATAAGATGTATTGCACTCGCATTTGTGTTTTCCTATTTCGCATATTTTGATGAAGCTTATATGGTTTTCGTGTTATTCCCTCTGGCGTAAAATTGTATCATCGTACCTGTGCAGAAACGACTTTGTTGTTCTTTCCTTTCGTTCCTCATAGTTCATCCTCTACTCTTCTATTGAATGATTTTTTTCTGGAGTGGATTTTAGAGTGATACTATTTTATTGAAGATTCGTTTCAAGAGCTCTTGAAGCAACGGAAGAATGGTGGATAATGATGCCGAAAATTCTCTAGGGATCTGGTGATTTGTGTGCCTCTTTGACCATCGTCCCAAAGGTTTCGGTTCATTTCTTTTCGTATCATTCCTTATTCTGGTCCCGCATTCATATAACACACCCCAAGTAACATTTTCCATTCAGTATCACAGTCTTAATAATGTATATATCCTTATATTTGATGCTTAAGAAAAGTCAAATTATACATTAAACCACAACTCATTTGGACCGAGTTTTATGATATCAGATTTGCATAAAAGGCCAATTTCTAAATAAATGACAAGGCACGACTGAGGGCATCAGAATCGCTAGGCAGTGCTTTAGAAGGTCAAGGCCGTGTTCAGTATTCAGGGACCTTGTGATTTATGCCTGTAATCGATATACTACCGTTAGACCTAATCACATAAGCACGGTCACGCCACTTTTAGAAGGTACGAATTTGATTGAACAACTCACGGTCGGGCATTAGTAGTCGCAAACCAATTAGTTTAGAATCTCCGCCCTTCCTTCTATCGCTCCTGCATGCAAAATTTAGCGAATTATTGACGAGAAGTGCTGAAAGCTGTTCAAATGCCTTTCGTGATAGCGAGTTGATGTAGAGCAAGTTATCAGCATATGACTTTACCTTCCGTCATAAAAATTCCTTTGAGGGTATGGGCTGCATAACCCCCCCTCCCCCCCAGGGATCATTTTTCATTTCTGTAACTTTCGCTCGTAACTTTAAGGGAAACTTTTTTCCCTCCTTTATATTTTCCGTCTATTGCGCATTGAAGACATTTCATTCAATTATTCCCGCACGGGTGAATTATCATTGCCCATCCGTGAGTAGCGTGCTTCTTCATATTACGTACATCATTAAGGCTGTCGTAAAAAAAAAATGGAGAGAAAAAGTCTGTACGGAAGCATGTATATTTCCGTGCCTTCCACCGGATTCAATGAATTTGAAAAGCTCCTTGCCCGAAGTTTTCCGTTAGCCGGCATAACATCGCCACGGAAGGAGAAAGGTCCCGAGAGTGAGTTTTAATCACTCTTCTCCAACTCCCGTTTCCCCCAAAGCGAGATTTCAATTCGCCGAGCGACACGCCCGTAAGTTCACGACAGTGTCGCGTGGGGCCACCGGAGAAAGGGGAGGAGGGTAGACGGGTTCGGGAATGTGGGTGGCGGGTGGAAAAATCATCCCTTCCGAATAAAAGAGGTTATTCGAGAGACGCACTTGAGGTCGAAGGTCGATCGCTCTCGAACGAGAATTTTTTATCTAAATGGATAATTTGACGCTGGGCGGAAGTGGGGAAAGGAACTTCCCCTGCTTTACTTCCCTGCTCTCTTCACCCTCGGCCTACGCTTTATGAAATTTTTTTTGTAAACTTAGCCTTAATGACCTCTCGCCCCCCCCTTCCGTTATTAAGGGTAGTCCCACCCTGGTTGAGATGTTGTGGACGTTATTCCTCTTCCTCCTCTGACGTCTTCCGGTTCTGTTTCGTTTGAATGAAAATTCTATGTTTACAATGAGGGTCTTGGAAACCCAAGGCTATCAGGGTGTTTATTGATAGCATAGACTCAAGTTTGTCTTCTATTTTCATTCGGTGTCACCCGAGAATGAATGTAACTGATCATTAATATAATGTGATCAGGCCAAATTTTTGCGAAATCGTTCCGCATTCCGGAAAAAGTTTTTGGTAATTTTCCGCACTTTTAATTAGGCCACCCGACTGCTATCGGTCGTTGAGTGTCCATTTCCCTTGCTGAGCAAAGTGGAGTATATATCATATACCTGGGCTCACATTACCTTCCTCCTCTTCCCATTCCAAACACCTATCTCACACTCCGTAATTATCTCTCGTTTATCTGTGTGGGGTCGTAATTTCTAAGTAATCTTTCCTTGTTTCACTGGAAACAAAAAAAATACCGAGACTGTAAACTTGATTGGCACTAAGTGATTAGGAAAAATAAGAAGAAGAAAAGAAAGGATAAGAGAAAACATTTTAAAAATACAAGTAAGTGGAGAAATAGGGAAGACACACTAGGTTACTTGGGTGTGTTTGAGAAACAGTGACCCACGTTTTCCTCAATCACACACAAAAGCAATAATAAAAAATAAAATAATATTATAAATAATAAAAATTTTATTATAAAATATTATTAAATATTATTTTATAAAAATTAATATTATTTATTAATAAAATATTAAAAATAATAAATAATAAAACAAACTTACAACCACTCGATCACTAGGGTGTGTTAAGTCACTCTCGTGAATCACATTAACACACACACTCAGGGTTCACAAGGATCCCTCCTGTCAGTGACCCGTCAATCACACAAATAAATGAAAATTGTAAAAGGATGTAATGAAACAGAAACGGCTTACGTAAATACGTAAGTAACTTACGTAAATAGAGATTTTGTAGAGAATCGAAGGAGAGACTCGAAATGTACGCGAGGGAGAAAGAGGTTCGAATAATATGAGGGAATCGAATTCCTATTTGTCCACTTGGTTGGAATGCCATCGCCACGCTCACGAAAGGACTTCGGAAAAGTCTCCCGTTGAACGGAATGGAACTGCCGCACTCCACGAGGTATTCGTGCACACGGCGGGAGGGACGATTTGAGAGCAGAGCCCCCTTTCCTCCCCCCCCCCTTATCCCTCCGTTTCCTCGTCGTTGCCGAGCCGTGAAGGGATTTGAATCCGCCCTCTTTGTCGCAGCTTTCCACTTGGGTAGAAAATGACGTAATAAATCACCCCACGGCGCGTTAGATTTATCGGAAAACCTCAGAAATTCCGCTCCAAAGGGGCCCATTCGGGGTGAAACCACAAGGGTAGGTCGTAGGACCCCCACCTCCTCTCTCTCTCTCTCTGTCTCTCCCTCTCAGAAGAATGGCCCCGTATTATTACGTAAACGCCCCATAACAATATCGTGGTCTCGCATGGGAAAGTGTTTGATAATGGCTAAAATATCGTTTAAGGGAAGATTTTTGGATGGCCCTTAAAAACTATAGCACGGGCTCTTGTGCTTATAAACACTTCTGCGTAGGGAATACTCTTTATTCCCCATTCCTTGTTTCCTTCCTGAGCTCCTCTTACATCCTACCCTGCCGTACCATCCAAAATAGCTATTTATTCTCCCCCTCGTCTCAGTTAACATTCTCCCTTTTGTCAAAGCCTTCAGTAGTCTGTATAACCACCATCCATATTTTATCTCACCCTTGCGAATTTGCCCCCAAAACTTCCCCTCTCTTCAACCATACCCAACGCTTCTCCGTTTATCTTCCCCTCTTTCAAGTTTAATTTCTCCACCCCTTTAATCCGCATCCGTACAACTTCCAATCTTCTCTCGTTCCCTTTTATAAACAGTTTTCGTAACCATCCGACTTAACGCCCAACGGCAGAGTCATAACTAAGCCTTACTTTGAGTGTTGGATAGTAGGCTACTGTCAATTAATTATTTTCTAGTGGATGATTGTTTTGCTGACGACATTTTTCTCTTAACTTCCATTTTGTTCTGATATACGCATCTACCAGTCAAGAAAGATCCTCCAAATATTATTTCAGTCCTTTTGATTTTTTTTATTCATATTTGATATTTTTCATTTTATTTTATACTTTTTGCTCATATTTTGATGAGAATCAATATTAATAAAACAAAGGTTATGCGATTTTCCAGAAAGAAAAAGGCTAAGCTAAATATTAAAATAGGCGGGGAAAGAATAGAGCAGGTAGAGCAGTTTACATATCTCGGAAGTGTTTTGGACCAATACGGTCAAAGTGGTAGGGACGTAAGGAGAAGAATTGCGCTAGGCAAGGAGGCTTTCTCAAGGAGGAGGGAGTTGATGATGGGGACGTTGAGTAGGGAGGTTAAGACAAGACTCGTAAGAACTCTGATATGGAGCGTAGTATATATACTATGTACGGCGCGGAGACGTGGTCATTGAAGCAGGAGGATAGACGTAGATTGGAGGGTTTTGAAATGTGGGTGTGGAGAAGAATGGAGAAGGTGAAATGGACCGAAAGTAAAACAAATGAGGAAGTACTGGAGATGGTGGGTGAGGAGAGGGGTTTGTTGAGAGAAATCCTATGGACGCAGGAAAGATGGATGAAAGGGGTATTGAGCGGTAGTGGAATGTTGAAGAGGGTAATAGAGGGGAGAATGTTGGGCAAGCGAGGTAAGGGTAGGAACAGGATAGGGATGTTGGTCGGGATGAAGGGAGGAAAATAGTACACAGGGATGAAGAGGGACCTGATGTAGATTAGGTTGCTGGATTGGGTTTTGTTTGGAGTTACAAAATGTTTATTGGATAGTTGTGTCCATCCAAAAACCTACCTTAGCCGGTAGATTACCTAACAATAATTTTGGTTGACATTGATATGTTATTGTTGAAATAAGGAATCGCAGAGATGCCAAAATAATAAATATTAACGTATTATGCAAACGGTTGAAACATGACCCTGAACCATTAATGACGGCATTATTACGCAAAGTGAAAAGGAAGAAACAACTACTTTGTAATAAGGGCGGCTAGCAACCCTTGGAAATACGGAATGGGAAGCCCTACAAAATTCCTGGGAAAAACTCGGAAGTGACCGGGAAAACCTTGAATTTTCGAGAATTTGTATTATTTTACCGAAAAATATGCAGTAAACAGTAGAAGTAAAAAATGACTTAATTGAATTGAATAGGAATGGACTTATGTTGCATTTTTTTTAGCTGGCGACTTACAGTGTTTTACGTATTCTAAGAGAAGCCAAACATTTATGCATCAAAGGAACTTTGTGCAGGTAATCGGGCTAACGGAATGTAACGCTATGAAATGGCTGCGTTGCACTACAATTGAGAAATATAGTATGCAATAAAGTATTTTAAGTAAAATAAATTCTTAGAGTGAGAAACAATAGGAATATTTAATTTCACCAACGCGAGGTGACCTGCTGATCGTGACTCGTGTATTATCACTAGTTTACAACTTTATATTTCATGAAAGCAACGAGGGGTGATTATTTTAGATTAGTCATCTAATGTTTTAAATATTTTTATTAATGAATTAAATGTTCATGAATGTCTATCACACAGGGAAAATTTTTGAAATATTATCAATGATCTACGAGTTAAGGTAGGTTTTCTACGGACAAAGACCTTAAAATTGTACACAAATTCATGTTTCTCCTAAAAAACGCAACCTGGAATCGGGAAATATAGTCCCTCTTCAATTCCGCATACTTCTGTCTTTCCTTCATTCCATCCAACATCCCTATCCCATCCCTTTCCCTTCCTCGTTTACTTAATGTTCTCCCCTCTACCACAGCCTACAACATTTCATTCCCAATCAAAACGCTCTGAATCCATCTTCCCTGCCTCTTTTGGATTTCTCCCAACAATCCCCTTTCCTCCATCCCTCACTTCCTCATTTGTTTTCCTTTAAGTCCACTTCACCTTCTCCATCCCTCTCCATGCCCACATTTCAAAACCCTTCAATTCATGCCTATCCTACTGCTTCATTGACCATGTTTCCGCACCGTGCATGACTACGCTCCTTGTCAAGGTTTTGACGAGCCTTAATATCCTTGCTCCAGGTCCCTGTCATGAACTCCCACCTTCTTGTGAAAGCCACTTTACCAAACGCAATTCTTCGCTGAAATATGTGCGTATGTCAATTTGACAGTTTATATCTTCAATAGGGATACGCGGTTGTAATAATAGTAAAGGGATGTTAAAACGAATTTTTATCCCTGCAATCCTGAAATAAGAAACAGTTTACTTGAAGGTCACCCTTGACTTGAAAATGAAATGATCAATGTAAATATTACTTACGATAGTTTTCCACGTAATTGTTGCGATTAGAGCTTTTTCTATATTTGGGTGTATAGCTTTCAGAACATGGAAATAGTTTTGTAATTAAAAATATCTCTAATAATAACATGTAATTAAAAATAACATGTGAATGAGAAATGTAAGATAGGTGGGTAAAACATACAGGTAATGCATACCTGTAGGTTTCCACTATCACCTATGATTTTCAAAGCATATTTGGAGGAAGCTGTATAAATGGGATGTGAAGGCCCGGAGATCAGAATGAAAGTCGGTGGTGGATTCATAAAATCAGGTTTGGAGATGATCAAGCTTTATTTGCAATTTGTCAGGCAGCTAAGGAGCAGCTAAGGGCTTGTACTTAGTCGTTAATGAAACACCTAGGCAGTGTTTTGGATCAATATGGTCGAAATAGTAGGGACATAGGAATAAGAATTGCGTTAGGCAAAGAAGCTTTCACGAGTAGGAGGGAGAATAGCTGACAGGAACGTTGGGTAAGGATGTTAAGAAAAGGCTCGTCAAAACTTTGATATGGAGCGTGGTTTTGCAAGGCGCGTAGACATGTTTGTTGAAGCAGAATGATAGGCGTAGAGTGGAGTCTTTTGAAATGTGCGTGTGCAGAAGGATGGAAAAGGTGAAATAGACAGAAGGGAAAACGTACGAGGAAGTGCTAGGGAGGATAAGGAAGCAGAGGGAGTTTGTAGGAAAAAATCCAACGGAGGCAGGAGAGCATATTGGTTTGCAATGGGATGTTGAAAACTGTGATAGAGGGGAGGACGTTTGGCAGGCGAGGAAGCGGAAGGATAAGGATAGGCATATTGGCGAAATGAAGGAGGGAAATACGCGAAAATGAAGAGGGTATTATTTTAGTGTCTGATGTCAGGTTGGGTTGTGTTTATCGGGGCTAAGAAATGCAGCTGTGTTAAGTCTGTGTCGATCCAAAATGTACCTTACACGGTAGGTTGCCAAATAATAGTAATAATGTCATTAGGATCTCGTCGATGTTCAGTTTTTATTCTGAACAGTCCCGATTGTGTAGTGATCTCCACTTCCTGCCCATAGATTTAATTTTGTAAGACAAAATATAAAACTGTAATGTGTGGGAATGCTCGTGGAGTAAAAATGTCTTGCTGGAAGATAATCCCCTTAGCGGTACTTAGGGAGTATTTCAGTCCGTGAGCTTTTGGCAGAAAGCACTCGGTTAAGTTGTGCACTGAAAACCTGAGCACATACTTAGAGCTAAAAAAATATTACCGTGCCGACTTAATACGGTTTTCGCCTTTTGAATATGAAGGATGCCTTCCTGAGGGCAATCTAAAAACTACCTAGACCGTTCTTATTTGGTGCATGCCGCATTGAGACGCAAAAAAATATCCGAAGGTGTATTTTGCTTGTTGGGTATTACGATTCTGAAGATGTGCGATATTCAACGGTATCGACGAAACGGTCAAAGTGGGTCACCACCAGCAGGGAGACTTGAGTGAGGAGGCTCGTCTCGGCAAGAGGACACTGGATAAGCACTATTCAAAGACAGCCGAAATTTTAGTATATCGAGTATGCCCAATAAATTCATTCTTCCAAGCATTATTCGACAGGAATGAATGGACGCCCGCACCAAACAGCCTTCGGATCGAAGCGTGTGAAGCGATGTGGCCGTCATCTTATCTAAAAATGGAACACTAAAGCGTTTTCGTCGGTCCTGGCAGAAATTCTATTTTGACACGATGACATGTTTTCCTCGGGCCTGCCTGCACCCCGTTTTCGCCCGAACGGGCTGCCCGAGACAGCAGCATCTGCGAGGGCGGGCGTGTGATCGGTCGAATTCGCAGTCACGCAACCCGGCGGGTCCAGTCCCACAGGGTGAGATGGAAGGGCGTTCCTCCCTTCAGAGAGGCGCCAGCAGTCTTCTTTCGAAACGGAACTAAAAGGAAGGGAGGGGAAGGAAGTCGAAAAGAAGACGTGTGTTGGATCGGAAGTGATCCGAACTCGGAAGGTGGCCTTGGTGATCCGAGCGCGCGTTGAATCGGAAGATGGCTCTGAATTCAGGTTCGCTGATTACGGATATTCTGACTCATTTCAATGTAGCATCTACGAAGTACCTAGTAAAAAGGCGTCATTCGGGAAATTGAGAAGGTTTCGTTAAAAACTCTTCCGATAAAACCTAAAGCGTCACTGAAATGCTTCTGGAGTTGGAGTGGCTATCATTAGAAGAAATACGATTTAATGCTAGGTTGAACTTAACAAATAAATTCAGATCTGTATTTTTGAGCGCCGAGGTCTCTCCAATTATTCGCACTCCAGTATACATTGGCCACTTGGATCATGTATAAAATATTCTGGAAATAGATGCCAGAACTACCAGACTCAAGGACTCCACCTTTCTACGGAAAATACGGGATAGCAGCTATAGGATTACACAGGCCTACAAAAAAAATTTTTTTTAGTGCCGGGAATCATTGTGATGATTTTAACTATATTTGTAGAGCTGAATCCAAATATGAAATCCGTTTTTATTTAACAGCTCTACTTTTTTAGATATGGCACATCTTACGATTAGTTGTTTTAATATTTGATATATTCCGGAAAATAATTTTCAAAGTTAAATAAATCTATATGTATACTAATTTATAACCACTCTGCGGTGTTCCTTTTATTTTAAATAAACTGTCAATAAGTTTTATGTATATTTCTATATTGTAGGCCAATGAGATAATTATTAATATAATATTCCCATATCATCATGTAGAAGATTTTTTACGTAAGTAACAACATATCTATATCTTGAAAACTATAGCTGATAGGAAAAAACTAGTGTCATAATTGGATTCAGCACCCCAATTGTTCTTTAAATCAATATTAAAAGCTCCGGCACCAAAAACACTGTTGGCCTGTGTTACAGATAGCAAACATTCCATAAACATGTAGCCCTCGTTACAGTATTGCTTGCTCTGCGTTGTTTGTTTTTATTCGTATATTGCATGGACATGTGGTAGTGGAATTTCGCCTTCTTACTTTTCAAATTCTGGCTTGCACATATACAATATAATAATGGATGCATTTTTTACTTCATCTTAAGGTGCAATTATTTGTCAGTTGATAGTATAGTATATGTATTTGCATGCGTGTAGAATGAAAGGATTTTTGCATGAATGTGTACCTCACTGTGGGTGTATGTTTGCATGCATGTGTTGGTTTTGCATGTAGTTTTGTTCCCTTTTACGGGTGGTGACCTAACATCCCCCGCCACATCCTCTTGCGGCGACTTGCGAGGTTTTAATGTAGATGTGCCTCTTATTCATTGGGATGGTTAAAAAATGGGCACCCAGAGAAATGTTTTGCATAATACTTTCTTGAAGTAGGCGCTATTAACGTGGTCTATGATGGGATTCTTTTAATTAGTACAAATAATGTTCTTTTGAATGGTAAATGTACTTCAGATGTTGAGGAAAATTGATATTAAATTAACTTCATCTTTCCTGATCATACATATTTATCCAATAATGTAATGATGTTGATTAGTGGTCATAATGGTATGATCACGCAAGGGTGTAAGCTGAATTTGGTTCCACTCATGGTATAGGCAAACCACCAAGGGCGTTCTCTCCGCTGAAATAATTGCCAATATATAAGTATAAGTATTAAATGTTACATCAGAGTGTATTTTCAAATGACCAAATATGGTATGGTAACAAGTAAAATGCTGATGACCTCATTTGTTGAGGAACCCAAAAAAAAACAGAATTACTCTGACAAGTCAATTTTGACGTATTTTATTTTAAATTGCTCATTTTTTGTTTAATATTAACAATTTTCATCACGGCACCATATTCAGCTGACGGGGAAATATTTAAGATTTCTCTTCGTGATGTGCAATACCAGAATTATCAACTGTTTGCTTTCGTTTACTGGCTATGCCAATGTACTTCCTTTCCATTTATTCTCAAGCTGGAAATGATAATAATTATATTACCGAAGCTCAGACAAGGAAGGTAATTTCGCATCGTTATCGCTATTCATAAATTACTAAAGCCCTGAGAAAATCGTCCATTCTTGATAAAATGTTATTGAACCCGCGACTGTTGTGTACGCGGATAAGTGCACTTCCATTCCTCTCCATGGTTCCTGCTTTGAACGACGACCGTCTTCTCCGATGAAGCTTGAGACCTAGACGGAAGAATTCATATAACATGAAGTGCCATCACTTGCCAGAGAAAAATACGAGCGATCAATTTGGACCTCGTTGGACTTTTTTTTTGAGCTGACGGACATATCTCTTGGAAGGATTGTGGTATGAAAACAGCGCTTTGGGATAACCTCCATGGCGGCTGCTTCTAGCACTCCATCATCTATCAGTACGATAGATGACGTCTGCAATCGAGTGCGGACGGCTCTTTGTTCGAGGTCGATTTTTACAATTTTCCTCGCCGTTGTCTTCGGTGGTCTTCCGCCTTGCCGGGGACTGAGCGAGAGAAATGGAAAATTGGATGCAGCCCTTCTTATCCCAGACAGAAAAAAAATTAACCTCTTGAATCTCATGCGTAAAAAACCCTTTATGGAATTCGGATTCGTATGTATATCGTCTTCTTTTCTGAAAAAAAGTCCCTTGTTGCTTTTATCGGCTTCCTTCCACGCCCTATGCAATTTCGTGTCTCAAGCCTGCTGAAGACCTGCCCGCCTGAATATGACCCGTTATGTTCTAACAAGTTAAGGCTCGATAAAAAAAAACAACAGCCTGGTCACATTGGATATGATTGTATAAATTCGTCTGAACTTTAGTCCAATTCTGTGGAATAGAAAATGTTTTTTTTTAAAAGGCATCCATCGGCAGCCACGGGAGGAATCTCAGTAGATCACGTGATTTTTTCGTGCATGTGCCGATTTTCCATCTTTGACAGGTTGAGTCAATGGATTTGAAGTCTTTGCGAAAATTAAATTCTTGAAAGTAATAACTTAGTTCATAAATAATCTACCTTTAAAAAGTATAAATTCAAAGGAGAAGTCTCTTGAATGGGTTTACGATCGCGGTTGGTGTGAACAAGGGAGATAGATTCCAATGTAGATAGATTCAAATACTAATTCTTTCCCAGAACAATCAGAAATCGTAATAGTAAGAAACCAAAGTCACTTTTTCCATAAATTTCGGATTCAAATGTATCTGATTCATAGATACAGCAAATGCTACAATGACTGTATTCATTGTAGGATCTACGGTTTTACGGATTCCTTGTTTTAGCAGAAGGTTATTACAGAAGATAATGTTCATTTTATATTTTACATTTCCCATACTTCAGGCTGTGACAATATACAGTTTTCAGCGTATTTAATCTTAGACAAGACTCGGTCCACAAATATTGATTCTTTCAAGTCGTGTCTTGCGAATTAAACAAAGGCTGGTTCTCATTGAATTGGAGAACATAGTGGTTGAACTCCAAAATCTGTCTTTGGCAACACCTTATTTTAAGTGAACCAAAAAGGAATCTCAAATCATGCAGTTTTTCTTTGTTTTGTTGCTTGTTATTGGATAAATTAGAAGATGCACGTGGCTATCTTTTGTGTTAGAGCTGTGCAATTAGGGTGCGTTAAAATCTCCCGGTTTCATGCCTGTGCTCAGCTCTGTGCTTCTCAGGTGGTTCTATAAAATTTTGTGTAAACCAGCCTTAATTCCAAATTCTTGAGCTCCAAACTATTTTTTACATTTAGACGTAAGGTTATATGCAAATTCTGTAGCACTATTTGCAACTTTAATTTTTTTTTAAATGGAAGAATGGAAACCCTGCGGAATATAACGGTTGTTGGCTATCTCCCAACAATATGCTTTCTTTATAAAAACTTGCCGCAATCAATTCAGTGTTAATAGGTGTGGTTAGAGTTTACATAAGCCTTATCCTTTAATCTATTTTAAGTACCGTGAGAATGAAATCGTACTTGGTGAACTTTGTGTACTGAAAATGTAACGTTCCAAGTCGAAAAGATTAATTAAGGTTTAGCCTGATATGATGTGCGTAATATAATTATTATTACTTCGATTCCTCAAGTAAAATCAACAGCCGTGAACGCAGGCCTATACCGGGAAACTGAATTTCATTGATAAATATAAAAACCGATGTCAATTGGTTGAAGTTATAAATATTTTTATGCTGTTCAGTTTGATGGGAATTTATTATTGAATTTACATCAATTATGTATGTTATCGTTTCACAGAATTCGATGACACGGGTCGCGAAAGAGCTTTCGAAATTATCAGTGTTTCAGTATTACTTTAAACAAGAAAAAATACTTTCAGTGAACTCATATAGTATGATAGTACTTTCGTATCTTTTCCCTGTCTGAGGAAATTAAATGATTATTCCACCCCATTTTAAGTACCACACGGAGTTTTTGGCATAACCCCAGTCTCGCCTTTACAATTCCTCCATGGGCTTCCCTGGGTCGGATGGATTTAAGGATTTGATGGGCTGGATCAAACCCTCAAGCCGCATTCTGTGCACCACCACCGCCCCGTGGAATAAAAGTTCCGAGTTAGCAACGCATTTGCGGCTGGGCTCCGGAGTTGGTGAGCTGAGCTCCCCTTTCGCATTAACTCAGCCCCTTTCCCAATTTCGGCAAAAGTAGTTTCCGCTCGCAGGAATCCGGTAACTTCGAAGCCAAGTCTCCCATCTTTTGTGGGAGTGCGTGCGGCCGGAACGCGAACAAAAAGAATAAAAAAAGGGTTTTCCTCACCTTCCTCTTAGCACAGATCCGCTCGCGAAAATAAATCTGGAGAAGGAGACTGGAGAGATGTGGTGTGGTGCCAATCAAGCCGCTTCTTCAGGCATGCATTGAAATAGGACCGATCTGTGGAGAGGCGGGAAAAAATATCTCTCTCTCTATATGTCCCCGGATGTTGGGTGACGAGTGGTTTTCTTCGCCTTCTTCTCCTTGTGCCTTCGCTCGTCCTCATCCGAACGTACCAACCCGAGGTGGTCCTTGTGGCGGAGGGAAAGGAAAGATCTACCTTTTCCCCCTTTTTTTCCCTGGAGCGGAGGTTATCTCCGACTCGTTGCGTTCGTTCTTGGTCTTCGGCGAGTGGCTGGTCGGCTCCCGTCGGGAGGTCGCCGTGCCCGGGATTTCGTTAGTATTCGTCATATACGCGTCGACGGGGACTAGTTCACTTAGAATGTAACAACTTGAACACTCAACCTTGAATTCACGCTCGCATCGTTCATCTTTCACATCGTTCATCTGTCACAAATCTCACCGTCTATTTGTCATCGTTCACTATGGCTTGTCTACCAATGTTGCCAATAAACACTGTAATTTTCCACAAGAAGTTAGAACGTTATTTTCCGAGTCATTACCAATAATGGATGTCACGCAATTTTGCGATTTGAAACCCTTTATACTTGCTTCACAATCAGCCAATCACCAATAGTATCTCTTCTCTTACGTAGACCAATAGAAAGCTTCCACATATTGTTCGCTTGGCGTTTTGTTGTTACAGCAGTGTTACATAATTCCACAGAGGATTTACTATTTGAAATAATGTAGCATTGTTGATATTCTAAATGGATAATGGAATCGATTCTCAGCAATCGGGACTTCATTTTCACTGTTTGCTTGGGCATTGTAATTCTTTTATAATGTTCTCTGGTTTCTCAACGGCCAAGGTTTCACAAATGGTTGCATTCGGGCCACAAAAAACCGCGACTTTGTCCTCCTAATACGAAGAGTAGAAATGTATTTCAATTTAATTCTTGGTCACGATCGTGCATGATTGGATTTCATACGCATTCTTTCTCGACCTTAACTTGACGGTTTAACGACTTCGACGTAAAAAAATGAACATGAGCCATCAACTTACCATTTACGTAAAGTTCTTACGGATCTGTATGGACGGCCTGTCCAACGCATATTCTCCTGTCCAATTTAAGTCGAGTTTCTCCAGTTCTTACGTTAAATTGGAACCGCCCTTAAGTCGCTCGCTTAACTGCCCTTATTAACGTGAAACATATTTACATTCAGGAAAACCACAATGGTCGACCCGATAGTTGTTTTGTTAATTAAGAAGAGTTAATCTTGTGCTAAATCAGTTTGAAATTCACGGATTGGGTTGATAAAGGAGGTCATTTCCTTTTCCTGTGCCGAGATCAGTTTCTCAAGATCATCTGGTACCCGAAATATCACATCGATTGGGTGAAGTTTAGGATGCCGAGAGAAGTCATCTGGAATGGAGCCCGGGCCCTCCGATCCTCAACAGAATCAGCCACTTTTTAATTTAGCCACTTGACTACCACCCTTTATTGCATTCAGAAAGTCGTCCGTTAATCCATTATGCTGTTCGTAGTCAACGTTTCACTACTCCGAATCCTTGCGTCAACGTACACGTATAATCCACTTGTTGTTGCAGTATTTTCATTGGATGCATTGATACATCTCCCCTGTAACGTAAGATGATTGGGTTAAATTAAAACGTTTATATTTTAAATGTCATACATGTCTGTACTTTCCGTTACGAACGTTTGTGGTTTTGATTTTAAAATGTTTACCTTCTTATTATTAGTTTTAGAATACCTATTTATATAAATGCCGACATGGAGTAAACTATCTCCATATTCATCTGCAATCGTTAAATTATGCTGTAAATAATGCCAAAGCCCCAATTAGACAGTTGGTTCTCCTTTCTCTCAGCTAGGAGCAGTAGGATGTTAGATACCTAATTTGTTCTTGTTCGGTTGAGAAGTCGAGGACAGAATGGGCACCTTTTCATTTTTTTTAATAAAACGTACAAATAAAAAAGGTTAAAGAAAACGTTCTCGCCCCCTTCCTCTTCCTTCTCCCCACTTGTCTTTCATTCGTTCGCTTTCATCCTGTTCTTTGCTCTCAATCTTCTACCCGTCGCCCGAAACAATTTGCGTGCCCATTCCTGTTCCACGAATCAGTCCGCTACACACTCCCCGACGTCTCCGACCGATTGCCCCCTGTCACTCCCTTCTTGCGTTCTTTATCCTACGAGACCTTCGTCTTTCGATACACCGCCTCTCGCCAAATGCGACGAGCACCCAAATTTTTATGTCAGGCCCCACGAATCTCAATGCCCAGCCTCCGCAATCTCAAGTTTCAGCGATTCAGAAGTTGAAGACGTGAGCTTAGTGGTTCGGCGTAAAAAAAAACGTATCCACTCAGAGACACCTAATGCCTCTAAGGTTGGAGATGTCTTCATTAATTTCAGTACGTGTACAATCGTGAAGTGCGCCTTCTTTCCGGTGTGGAAAGAAATAACACTCCTGCGTCCCACGCCCTCGGGTCTCCCGCCGTAAATCCCGAGTGCGTTTGGCGGCTTCCACGGCCGTCGCGACTTCCACCCCCACCTCCCTCCCCGCTCACTCCCTTCCCGGGGGGGGGGGGGAGAGAGTTGAGGTTCCCTGCGTCGCACGCACGGCCCTGCCTTCCTTTGTCTCCCCTTGTCCTTTCATCCCTCCTCCCGGATTTAATGCTCTCGCCGCCTTTGTTGTGTGTGTTCGAGTAAAATTCAAAGGGGTTTGTTTTGCTGCAGGGATGGAGGGTGGAACTTTGATTTGCGAATGCACTTAGCTGAAATTCGCGTAGCGTGGTGCCCGTCTCTAATGTGACGTCGAAGACAGCGGTTGGTGATCAGTTCAACCCATTAAGCGGTTATCTTATTAAAATTAGCGTTGGATGTAAAATGGAAGGGAACAATATTGTGGGATGCCGCAGATTACTTTCTCGAGGCGTTTATTTTGAATTTGTCGCATGCAAACACCAGGAGGTTTAATCACGTGAACTGCGCTGCTGTGCACACGAATGGGATTCATTTGTGGAATTGCCATCATGGGAGGTAATTTAACTGTTCAGTAGATTCTGGGTTGTCCAAAACAACTAGTCGGTACTTAGTATCGCGTGAACCCCCCCCCCCATGATTTGTCCAACGTATCCTGCTTTTTAATTTATTCAGGACTTCAGCCTGTCACCAGGAAATCTGAAAACCAAGTTCTCTTTCTTCCTCTACCTCGCTTACCAAGTATTCTCCCTTCCATTAAAGCCGTCCGAATCCCTCTTGACTCTCAGTATTTCCTCCTCCAACATGTTCTTCCTCTTTCGGATTTCACTGGAGTAGCTTCCTCTCTTCACGCTCCCTGTTTTCCCTTGTCTGTACTACGTTCTTTATTCTTCTTCATTCTTCTTCATTTTCAAATCTCAAAGGCCTCCGGGCCCATCTTTTTGATCATACTTTATGCACAGCAATTCGTCGGAACATAATTTGTGAATATTTGAAGTGTTTTTATGACTCAAGATTGTAGTGAGCATGAATGATTGTAATGTAGGAGTATGGAAATGGAGAAGTTGAGTATCTTGCCTCTCATCGTATCAGAGGTGCTGGGTGTTATTCCCTCTGGATAGACTGTTCGTTCGTTTAAAATGAATACACCTTGTAACTTCCACACAATTTTTACAGGTACCTGATGATGACGCCGAATCGTTGAAATCGGTAGTACGAATAAAAATTGTGTGGAAGTTACAAAGTGTATTCATTTTAAACGAAAATGAACCTCCACAAAGTTGAGCCTGAAACCATAGAATTCAGGCTGTTCGTTGTTTTACACTGGACCCAAGTCTTCTCAGATATGCAGTATTCCAGTTGAAGCCATTGAAATTAAAAATAATTTTTTCAACCTGCGGAAGGGATTATTATGCTCCATTGTCGGTACGGATTATCTCAGAGCTCTTTAAATATTATTCCATAGCGTAAATACGTTTTTTAGAAAGAGTGGTATTATGATAAAGAACCCAATTATGAGAAACGCATTTTCTACGTTGGACTGCAAGCCATCTTGACTCAGTGGCCGAGCAGTTTGGGAACGATTGTTATGATTCCCTAATTGGAAATACTATAGACTTCAGCTATTGCCATTAATTCATTGTTCATTGATTTGTAAGGAGAATTTAATATCCTGGTGAATGAAAACTGAAACAAGAACACGAGAGGTTAAAATTCCTCTTTTTATAAAGATATGACCCAATATAAAGAAAGCCTTTCATATCAATTCGCACTATATGTTTGAACAGAATTACGAATCAATTTAATATTGCTCCACGTGTCAGCTGCTAACAGTCACTCACATTAATTGCTATTATGAATAACCCTCGCCTGATTATTGAGTGTTATAGCTGTCAATAAATGTGGGAATGCATGTATTCAGAAACAAAATCAACAGTATGCATAGGCCGCGTATGCCATATTTTCTTTTAATTTTTGCGAGAATACAATATTCCGCCGCGGGCACCTTTTTCATTTGGCATAGCACGATAAAGGATTTTTAATTACTATCTAATTCATTATCGAGATGAGGGGAATTATCTCCGGGCAGTCTGATCACGGAATCAAATTTGTAACTTCTCCCACTATAGAGCGGACTAGAGGGGATTCTACAGAGAGTTTAATTTTACACCGAGTGAAGCCGTCCCATGAAAAACAAATACAGTATATCAACTGCCGGAATAAGAAATATTGATTGGATGTAACAGTTAAACTCTTAAGAATGTTGTAGTAGTATTTTGACATTGAGATTTATGCTAATGCTTGAATTTATGCTCTGCGCTCTTCTAGTGATTTTCGTGTGAGCTAAGTCCATTTTATAAGTCAATTGTTGATTGGAACAACTTACACGGCAAAAATTTTTAAGCCCTTTCCTAACAGAGTCCAAACTTTTAAGAAAAGATGTAAACAACTTCTGTAATGATTTGATTGATGTGTTGTATAAAATTTAATGTAACAGCTTAATGTTTTTTCTTGTTGATTGGGAAACAAATGTTAATGAAATGGGGAATTTCTTTTTTTTATGTACTACAGATTGGTGTTCGGAAATTTCCTTAAAGTGTATTTTTTTTCTTTTTTTCTGACTGATTTTATTTATTATCTTTTGTGATGTTGATTGTATTTCAGAAACCATGTTATTTTTCCAAGGCAAGTTTATTGTAACACTTGGGACTTGTGTGCCACCTGACATTTGTCTATTTGCACATGTCCAATTTAATAAATAATAACATTAATACTGTAATTCTGGCTGGTAAGAAAATTCGGTGCTGTGCGATCTGAATAGGTACGAAGTAGAGCTGCTGGAGGTCTAATACCCGAGATGTCGAGATTGATACGTTAATGTTGTTCTGTTGCGCATGGATTTTATTCGTATGCTCAGTAAATGGGCATTAACAGTAATGATATAGAAAGTCATTTTAATGGGCGTACACTTTCATGTCCGCTAAGCTTCATGCAAATAAAAATATATTTTACGATGCAATTTAATTTTATTCGTGGGATCATATAATTTATAGTCTCATTGATATAGGAGGAGGCGTGATGAATGGCCGAGTTCCTGGAATTCTGTTGAATCCTCATCTCATAATTGAAACGAGACCAGTTTTTGGGGTTACATTTTTAATATCAGTTTAACAGGTCCATTTGAATGAAATAATATCCTCAGATGGGTCTTCCTCGATTTGTATATAATATAGATATGTTTATAATATATATAATATAAATGGATGAAAGGTGTATTGAGCGGCAGTGGGATGTTGAAGGCGGGGAGAATAGAGGGGAGAATGTTAGGCAAACGAGGAAAGGGCAGGGACAGGATAGGGATATTGGACGGGATGAAGGGAGGAAAGAAGTACACAGAGATGAAGAGGGACTTGATGAAGAGTAGGGTTCTCTATTGTGTTTTGTTTGTAGTCGCAAGATATTTATTTGAAAGATGTGTCCATCCAAAAACCTACCTTATCCGGTAGATTACCTAATAGTAATGTATGATATATATTTCATACCATTCTTCTCCTCACCCACATTTCAAAAGGCTCCAATCTACGTCCATCCTCCTGCTTCAGCGACCACGTTTCCGCGCCGTAGCTACGCTAAGCTATAGCTATAGCCGTAGCTATAGCTACGCTCCATATCAGAGTTTTTACGAGTCTTTTCTTAACCTCCCTACTCAAAGACCCGTCAACTCCCTACTACTACTCCCTTCTCCTTGAGAAAGCCTCCTTGCCTAGCGCAATTCTTCTCCTTAAGTCCCTACTACTTTGACCGTATTGGTCCAAAACACTTCCGAGATATGTAAACTGTTCTACCTGCTCTATTTTCCCCCTCCTATTTTAATGTGTAGCCTTTTTCTTTCTGGAAAATCTAGCAAAATTTTAAAAAAACAATAAAAGAGATTTTGTACTCTTCAGCAAAATGAAAGCTTTAAATAAATGACGCGTGCGTTTCAACTCAAAGATTTTGTGTTTCCTCTCCGACGATGATTCTGTGAGTAGAAACCAGCGTCGTTTGTTTAAAAGTTTTTATTTGTATAAAATTAGTAAAAATTCTCCTTATTATGAGTTCCATCCACTACATCAAGCCGGAAACTGCGACTCTTAATGCATTAGAATTGAATGTAATGCGGTCACTACCCGCTGTGAGAATGTGGCGTCGCTAATGTCACTAAGTCGTGAATTAATGATGGCGTGGAAAGAAGATAGGATCTATTCTTTTTTTCCATCTCTCCTCCTGCTCTTATTCCATGAATTATTCCTTCCGGTCTTCGAAACGCGAAATTCATTTCGTGACGATGTTAATGACTGGCACCAATCACACTTCCTCGCGTTTCCTTCCGAAGCTTTAACGCGGTTTTAATTCCGCGATGAAGAAAAAAGGAATCCCCTTCTCCGCTTCCCGCCTCGCGAGCCCTCTGCTTTAAACATTGAAGCCGAAGTAACGACATTTTCCTCGAGATCTCATGCCGTCGGATGGGGGTCGTCGGAATATATTTCTCCGTAGCCTCGGGTTTCTCTGAGCAATCCCGTTTAAAGTCGCTTCGATCACGTGGAGCGCGGAATAATCGGAGAGGACCATTTGCTGAGAGCGTGCCGTCTCACTCTCTCTTTCACCTAAAAACCTCTCTCGCTTCAAATAAGCAGATTCACTCTCCATACTACCACGTACAGTACTCAACACACGATCGTACCCGGCAACTCTGCACAAGGAGAGCCGGAAGTCACTCGACGAAAGCTGGAGATGAAATTTCCGCCGGTTAAGCTCAGCCGGCTCCATTGTTATTGGGTCCACCAAAGTCACATGATTGGGGCCTTTCTTTTACCTTTGCCTCCTGAGTAGCAAACACCATTCCTCCTCTCCGTAAACACAGCGGGTTCGGGGGACCGTCAAATGCTCACGTTGCATGTGGCATACGTACATGTTTCCCCTCTCGCTTCCTTTGCGTTTCTCATTTTTTTTTACCGTCTTGCTCCTTGAAGAGCGGTGTTACATCGAGTGCGCGTGTCGGGTCCCTGCGTGATGCGTACCCAGCCGGTATAGGGGTAGAGTGGGAGTAAGGGGTTTAAAAGTGGGAGGCAGGGGAAAGGGGGATTGAGCGGCTAAGGAGCGGGAGGTTGGGGAAGAGTGTAGGAAAAAAAAGGGAACGGAGAGAGGGGGGTATGGTGGGTAGTGCGGCATATTTTTTTGTGGTGTCTGGCAGGGGGTGGTTGGTTGGGAGAATGGGGTTGGAAAGGGCGTTCCCGTGAAGTGTGGGGAGGTTTCGAGTGGTCTGTTGGAGTGCGTCCTTGGGAGCGGAGAGAACGTCTCTCTCTAATTGCGGAGAGGGGCTGTTTCATCCTCTCTCCCCCATCCCATCACCGCATCCGTTGTTGGCCTCTCTCTCGGGTCCCTTTAACTGGGGTCACCAGACGCTCCGCAGGAGAACCGACATCACGAGCGGAGCTCAAAGGTTGAAATCGTGGACATCAGGAAGTATTTTCATTCGGAAAACCAATTTCGTGGTGTGGGTCTTGCATGTACGTGTGGGCTTGGACAGCGTATCTTGAGTTTGAAGTTTAAATAAAATATGTACGATAGTGAATTTGTGAAGTAAAATAAATGTGAAAACTCTCGATTGGATAAGGTCTACTGTTTCAGAAGAAATGTATGATACCATTTTAAATTACTGAAATACACCCTGTAAACTTCGCACAGTTTAATATTTGGTGCAATCGTGTTGTAACATATTCGCGTCATCATTTGACGTCATACGATGGGTCTGACGTCAGCTGATGATGATGAGTAGTATGTAATTCAATGGATAAGCAGAGTAATGGTGTTCTTCCAATTTAGGTAGACCACGTTAGGATATCGGAATGCATCGAAACTCTTAGTAGAATGAATTAGTTAATATATTAGATAAAATTCCTGGAAGAGCCACTACATTAAAAATAATGTTAATTGGATAAAGTGTTACAAAGTGGAAAAAACGAAAAGTTGGATTAAATGAAATTATTTTTCTGATCGAAGACAGACAGTGTTTAAGAAAGGCTCTGGTTTTATAATTATTTTTGTTAATATTTGTTGGCATTAATGAGATGATTTAGTCCTGAGAGAATTCTTAAGTCCCCTAGTAGATTATGCAGCCCGCATTTAAACCGCAGTAATTAACCCGAGGGTTGGTTTGATAGGTAAGGGTAGAGCTAACCTTGTGGGAAGCCCTACACGGCCTGTGAAATCCTCCGTTCCTTGCGGTTGACCAGAAAAGATATCCAAAAATCAAAAAGGCTTTGGGAAGCACGGGGTAAGGGAAAGAACGCAGGCTCCTCTGTCAGTAGCCCAGCGCTCTGGTCACTGGACTATCACCCCCACGCATCCCGAATAAAATACTGAAATTATAATGCTTTACTATTGACTATAAATTTTTGCGCTATTTTTTCATTGTGCCATCCGTAATTACAGAAAACTATTTATTCACACCCAAACGTAAATGATAGAAGATTACATTCATCCGCTTTTCCTTTTAATCGTATGCCATAAAGTGAGATTAAAATTCGATGCAATTAGATAATTAAAGCATTCGTTACCAACACTGGCTGCTACATACTTAGTTCTTAAGGTATACCAGGTTTGTATAAAAAGTATCGGTAACAATTTTTTCCTGACGTGTGCGTGAAGTGCTGAATTCAGACCGTCGGTTAAATTTGCTCATGACCGCAGATCGCATTGGCATTGCAGTACACACCATTATCACTGAAAATTTTGGCTTTGCAAAAGATCTGCGCTAAACTCATCCCGAAGGTCTTAACGGAAGAACAAAAGCAGTCGAGTGTCTGCTTGCGAAGACCACCTACAACGGCATCGCGACGATTCCCCAACCCCCTTACGGTCCGGACATGGTACCAGCAGACTATTTCCTATTCCCAAAAGTGGAACCCTTTATCAAAGGAGATAACCATGGGACCCGAAGGGCCGTCAAAGGAGCTAGCACAAGTACCCTAAAGGGCCTAAAGTACCCGGAATCCGCCTACCAGGGAGTAAGTCGAGTCATGGAAAAGGCACTGGCAAAAGTATGTCAACGTCGGAGCCTTTCCCGATCCTTTTTATACAAACAATGCAACACGTGCCGTTTTTAAAAAACCTTGATCATTCATCGGTATGACGTAGGAGTTACTAACATTGTGTACTTTATCCTTTGTAACAGTTGGCTAATTCAATTACTAATGGATACTAACGTATTCATTGGTAATCGTCGAGACGGAATATTATTTCGGGTCAAGAGTCGTACAAATGATTCATCAACGCACTCAGCGGCATAGTTTTTCGTAAACATTAAGTATGCATGTTTTTTTTTCATTGCGTTAGCATAGGAAATTACAGTATATTTTACACGTGACCTCCAGGGGTAGTTTTATCCATTCAGGAAGCTTTCATAGATATCGGTTAGAATTATTAACTTAATGCGAGCGTTACTCGACGATTCATACATTTTCTTCCTTCCCTATTACTGGGTGCAGACATGCCAACTCTCCCGATTTAAGCGGGAGACTCCCGATTTTTCCTTCTTACGTTCTTGATGAACTGTTCAAATTGTGTACTTAGCTTAACATGTTAATAAAGTGTGACATTCATTAAAAATTGGCAAAGTGTCATAAAGGGATTAAGGTGCCATGCAAATATTGTGGTAATTAAAAGTGATTACTTCGTGATACACTTCTAAAAATCTCCCGATTTTTCATTTTTGAAAGTTGGCATGTCCTCCCGATTTTTCATTTTTGAAAGTTGGCATGTCTGCTGGGTGGTAGGAAAGGGAAGAGGCGATGTAGATATCCTGTTTTAAGTATTATTTATTCGAATTATACTATATGTACATCGTGTGTACTTACATATATTTTGTAGATAACTGAAAACCTACGGCGCATAGTTTCCTGCGTACGTACTTAATTACGTGCAATGGTAAAGTAAAAGAAGTAGATACTATTTGCTTCGTACCACCTTTCCACTTCGTGATATCCGGAGAGTTTATTTTCATCTCCTCCCCTGTTCACTCGATCCTTGTATAACAGTCCTCATCCGTGGGCCACTCAATATCTCTTCCATCCAATTTTCTCTCTTCTTGGAATTTCTCTTGCCAACTGCCTCTCTTCCTTCCACCCTGACTTCCAATTCTTCGCTTATCTTCCACTCCGTTCACCTCGTTTTCTCTCTCTCTATTTTCCATTCCCGCAGCTTAAAGGCCTTCAATATACGCTCATCATCTTTCCTCAAAAGACTTGAAAAGTTCCTGAGCCATGTTACGCTCCGCCTCATATTAGGGTCTCCGCTAATCCTTTCCGTGAGTCCTCGCTCACGAATCTTGCTCATTAGCGTGTTTTTTTTTGCAGGTGCTCCGTCTCAAACTCAACATCTTCCCCTAAATTCCGTGTTGCTATCCCCCTTTCCATCAGTAATGCTGTCTTAGAACGAGGAAGTATTTCATGTTCTTCAAATTGAAGCCCCAACTAAATCTTCCTACTTCCTAAAATTTTCATGAAATTCTTTTTTTTTACGGTCCACCTTAATCACCCATTCCTCGCGTAGATGCTTAAATAACATTGATTGCGATACCTTGGTGATGTGGTCAACAAAATCTCTTGACATTTGCTCATAAGCCTGGGTTCATCAGCTTCTCGCTAATCGTAATTCTTGCCACTGTCTTCCCATTCCGGGAACGCGGATTCCAATCCCAGAGGTATTTAATTTAAACTTGAAAGATGTCTCATTAGCAGTGATGTTGAAAATGTGTTTTTACGTCCATCATACTACGGTAGGCGAGATCATCTGAATACAATTAGGGGGATTAAATTTGGAACAGATAGATTTAAGATGTCAGGTTTTCCACGAACGATAAGGGATCAGAATAATATTTTCGTACCGCGGTAGGGTCATGTTCCGGTCAAAGTCAGTATGGTGTGTGTTCACCCCCTGCCACATACCCTAGTGGTGGCTTGCAGGGTACTAAAATTATTTTAAAAGTTTTTTATTATAAAAGTATTTTTTAGTGATTACCCTTTCCTGCTTGGGTTCCATTTGGGGAGTACTTTCAGTGGGTATTCCAAATGAGACTTCAAACCATGCGTTCCCTTGGCACAGTACCTTTCGTTGTTATTTAGCTGGCTTTATGTCGACGCCGGGCATCTCTCCACATTTCTCTCATTCCCTGAAAATCCTACCTTTACCAAATTATTCACTTATCCCTTATTACGCAAATAACCTCAGCTGGCAGTTGCCTCCCTTAATAATCACTGCGAGATACAATGGTAAATCCTTCATCGGATCTCATTCATCAGAAGAATATGCGTTATACTCTAAAATATATTATATTTCATTAGAGAGGCTGCTGGATAGTGTAATGAAAATGTGGGAGAGAGGTATCACTTCGCTTTGGGTTGGCCACTTCTAAAATAGACGGTATTTGGGTGTCATGTGAGAGAACATAAATAAATAGAAATTGGAAAAGGTTCAGACATTTTGTTTAAAGCATTTGTATTGTGTTCAGGACCGAAAGGAAGACAAATGAGGAAGTACTTGAGATGGTGGGTGAGGAGAGGGGTTTGTTGAGAGAAATCCTATGGAGGCAGGAAAAATGGATGAAAGGCGTATTGAGCGGTAGTGGAATGTTGAAGAAGGTAATAGAGGGGAGAATGTTGGGCAAGCGAGGAAAGGGTAGGAACAGGATAGAGATGTTGGATGGGATGAAGGGTGGAAAGAAGTACACAGAGATGAAGAGGGACCTGATGTAGTTTAGGTTGCTGGATTGGGTTTTGTTTGGAGTTACAAAATATTTATTTGATAGTTTGGTCCATCCAAAAACCTACCCTAACCGGTAGATTACCTAATAATAATTGTGTTCAGGCATTCGTTAAAAAGTGGCGACAGTTAGAGAATAAGCCTGGCGGGGAAATTTAAGGAATTATGTTGGCATCCCCTTGGTACACGAAGTGAGCAGATGAAACCTAGACTTTTAGATAGGCTCAGAACATTTTGAGTTTCGTTGCGACACCGTAGGATTATTATGGCAACAAATTATCTGTTAAGTTAGACCACGGGAATAAAATAAGGAAGGTGAACACTGATTATTTCATGAATTCGTTTCATGAGCAACACTAACAAAATTGAACCCGAGCACCAGCTTATTTTTACGTAAAACGCTAAATTTAGTAATTTAGTCAAGCAGGTATGTCATTTCATGATGTAATTAGGCATTTCTCAGTGCGCATTGGCAAATATACATTAAGAGGATGCATGTAAGAACTCGTATTTGTGCATGTATGTTTGTTGGTGCCCCAGCTCACCACAAGAACTCTTATGTAACTGAGAGAACCCTCAACCTTGCAAGCCCTGCCTATGTGCCACATCCTCATCCCTCCATCCGCTTCCCACGGCAGGGTACGTGTCTGCTTGTCTCGCTTGTAGTATGACCACTCTTCCCTTGAGAAGTACTCGTAGAAGAATTGTTGGAAAGATTATGCGAGTACATATTTTTTTTGAATGGGGGGGCGGGCGTGAGGAGTGGAACTGTAATGCCGGTGGCGGAGGAAGAGAGGGAACTTAAGCGATGTCAGGAGGGGAGGCATGCGTAACCTGGTTATTTTTACTTTTGAACTGCAAACATGTACCAAGGGGGAGATTCAAGCAGTCAGTGAGCTACTGTAACTAGTACTAGTACGCACCTTTGTTGCGAGTGTTGCTTCCCATGTACCGTAAACCACTGAGGTTATTTGTTGTTCTTGATGTACATACGTTGAGCATTATACCAAATTAAATAAAAATAACATGTGACCGAATATAACCGAGTAATGTGTTCATTGATCCTTTAACTTCTATATGTTCTTATGGGCATTGAGTAAGTTAACATAACTATAGTGCAAAACTGGTTAACTGATACGTACGATTAACTGAATGACATACTAGTAGTTTAGTATACTAGTACATACTAGTACTTTACTAGTATTGCCAATGTACTTTTGATCTTCGAATGTATTAATATTTTTAAAGTTTTCATTCATTAAAAATATCCATTTAAGTTCTTAAGTTTTAACTTAAATTTAGTTAAAATTATTGGCTAAGACTTTAACTTTATTCTTAAGTTAAATTCTTAACTAATAAGTTTCTGTCATTAAGTTATATTTGGCGTGTGTGAACCGTACTCGTACTGGTTGAAGATCTCCAGAGTTAAAACGCTTTGAGAATTAACAATAACAAATCGATAGGAAGAAATAAGTTAACACTAATTACGTAAATCGTCGCTAAATTCAATCACTTTTGTCTTTTACAGTTTTTCAGTTTTGTCCCAGTCATGCTCCGTGTACGGTTTAAGCTAATTGGAATACAGTAAAGAAATTAAAATTCTTTTGTCTCTCAAAAGGTTGAGGTAGTTCCTTTTCAGTTTAAAAATTTAATGAAAAATACTCTGTAAGAAATGTGCCCAAAAGGCTCTACTCCGCTCCACTCAAATGATCAGCTTGGTGTCCTGCTGTGATATATTTATTTAATGAATGTATTTGACCTTCATTTTAAATACATTTTGAAGTTTGCTAAACTATATGTGAACCTTAGAAAACATATTCACTCAACGTATTTGCGTAGTAACGGTATTCAGTATTTCTTTAAACTTTGTATGAATGGTTTCATTGCACGCGACTATTTTTTTATTCCAGCATTGCAATTTTATGCATTTTCAATCAGTGTTAAAATCCTAATAAAAATTTCATAATGGTTCGTTTTATTATGCAAATCAAATAGTACACATTTAGATAATTTTCATGCCTAGCTCAGTGAAAGTATGGTTGTCATCCTAGAGCCTCTTCGCCTCCACTTTGAAGAATCAGAATGAATTTCGGGGATCTATTAATCGTTGGATCTGAACTGTGATTTTTCGAGTTGAACCGCTGTCATCAATCTTTAAAAATTTATCGCCGAAACGAAGCGAGTCGAAAAGTGATCGGAAGTCTCGCTGAATATCACTCTTTTCCGATAAGGACGTCAGAATCGGTAATCGAGTGATGAATCCAGTTGGGGCGCGAAAAGGAAATTGCTTTGAAACGTGAGTGGCGATCATTTCCCTTTGAAGTGCCTTTCGATTCGCGTGGGTGGATGGCGCTGAAATTATTTGACACTCGGAAGTTCATTAAAAAAATTACGAGTAAGGTGTCATACAATATCGCCTGATATTTTTAATTTTGGAACTTCAAATCAGAATAGAGGACCTGGATCGCATTAAATTACTAATTGTTTTATTAATTCTAATCTACAGGTTATGATAGAATTCTGCATGTGTACACTGACTAACCGCTGATACATTGATAAGCCTCACCTTACACGAAAAAACATAACACTCTCTCGTACTTCATTCCCTATCTCAATTCCGAATACGTCCTCGTACTTTCTGCTTCCCTTCGATGCGAGAGTTTCCAGCCTTTAAATAATCTACAGTATCCAGGGTCTGTCCCAAAAATAAATAGAATGTTTTTTTCTATTTATTTGGACTCAAAAGACATTTTTCGCAAAGTTTTTGCCTCAGTGACAGGCAGTGAGCGGTAAGTTTTGCGGAGAAATCCTCGACAGGCTGTGGAAAAGAGTGCAAAGAGTCGGGGAGGAGATCCTTGCCAACTGGAGGCTGCGCCACGACAATGCGCTCTTTTCGTACCTATTATTTTTATCACGAAGAATAAAAAGGAGGTTGAAAGGCAACCGTTTTGGAACGATGGATGACCTCAAAGAGGCCGTGACGAGTTGACTGAACCGAGGATCCCGTCGGCGCCTTCCAGGAAGCGTACTGCGACAGGCAGAGGGCGCTGGCATCGGTGTGTCGATAGATCAGGGTGCTGTTTTGAAGAACTTTAGTAATTTGTTCTTTTATCGGCAAAACTATTTTTTCCCGGAATCATTCTGCTTATTTTGAGAAAGACCTTTAGGTATTTTTATGAATAGGTAATGAGGATGGGCGGGTCGCGGTGGTCTAGCGGGTAGAGCGTTGGACTGCTGACCGGAGGGTCCCGGGTTCGATTCCCGGGCAAGGCACTTTGGGCACCTGCAGATCCACCCAAGCAAGTTGATTTTTCGGGTACCAGGTCTTCCTGGGAAACCATAACCGGCACAGGGAAAGGAACTGGCCCCCCTACCCTGATGTGTGAATATTCACACGCCGTATAGGGCTTGGTACACGGGTGAGCTCTACCATCACCTACTAAACCGACCTTTGGGTTGATTACTGTGTTTATGGTGAAGACGGGTGCGCCTGGTGAGTAAAGCGCTCGGCTATTGAGTGGAAGACCCGGGTTCGATTTTCGGTGACCTCAGACAACCACAGTTTCGCCCGGTCAATGTTATTTTTCGGGTGCCAGATGTTCCTGGGAAACCGCAGGTGGTGCTGGGAACGGAATTGCGCTCCTCCATCCTGGTGTGTGAATTACGCATCCCGTAGGCTTTCGTGGGGGTTAGATCGACCCATACCTACGGGTTGTTTACCCTGGTTTTTTTAATGCAATGCAAGCAGGTGCACGTGCGTGTTCCATGGGCTAAGGAAACCGTTATCTGGTTAAAACCTATGTTCCTTAACACTCCCTTGATGGTATTTTAAGTGTTATGAAATTCCAAATTGCTCTCTATACAACCCATTGTTAGAGGAAGGCCAAATCCTAGTTATGGTTTCACCACGAGAGGATCTCACTCGAGCGTCTAAGCGCTCAATTTGAAATATCTACACCGGATAATAATCGCCGTGGTCTTCGAAACCGCACGGAACCTCGGGCCATGAGATTATTCCCATGGCAATGTTTAGCCTCTCGCGTTCCATTCAGAGTGGTCAGCGGGCGTTGAGTTCCTGCCTCCCGCATTGTCGCATTGTGTCCGTCGAATCACCCACCCCGCTAACGAGCGACATTCAGGAGCGCTTGCTTCACGGCTTTGTCAGCGAGGCGATCTCACCTCTCCACTGCTCGGCCGTTTCCAACGCTCATTTTATTTTTTAAGGGATTACCGACGCCATCATAATAATACCATGGCGTTTTCTTTTGCTTTTCAGTGACCATTAAAAACCTTACCTGTAGTTGATGGACTACTGTGTTAGCAATGAATAGCACACAGTAAAACATGCCAAAAATTTCAGTCCAGAATTCCATTAACCTTCCATTTTTTTCGGGTTCTACCACGGGTTCAAATCACCCAACGATCCTGGATTTTGCACTTGCCCTGATATTAGCCACTTTTAATTGTGTGGAAATAAAATAGCCAGAAAAATAGAATAGTTCGTTAGATTGGGGGAGGGATAAATGGTCATTAATTTCCATTTGCACGCTACTTAAAGGAGTTATTACCTTCACTGTTAAGCTCAAGCCCACAGTGTATGTCCGCCTGTATTGCGCCTTTATTCTCCACTATCTTTACCCACTCGTCCTCTTTATTTTCCTTTCAGGTGCTGTTTTATAACTTTTTATTACGTTCACACTGTAGTAAAACTGGAAAAGGAAAACGCACGAAATGATATAATTATATTTGCACAAAATTTTAGATTTGTTTTTGTCTACATTTTTCAATGGACAAGTTAAATTATGCGTAAATGTGAAAATAGTAAGAGTGCCCCACACTTCTAAGTCTGCCGGTAGTGAAATTTCGGGGGTTCAATGACCTAATTCCATTGGGTTCGCCTCTGTGTTGTCGCACGCCATACGTTGTATTTATATCGGTTTAATTCAAGCCGATCACATTGCAAAGAAATAGTCGCCGATCATGAGGTCGCGGAATAGCCATTAACATGTCCATGCTCTAGACTTTGGGAGGTGGTTGAGTGACGTAGCGGTATGAGTCGGAGGTGGCTTCAGAGGAAAAACAAACCGCAAGGACGTGGGAAAGGGGGTGGAAAGTCTGCTGGAGACCATCAAATGCCCGGGAAACCACAGCCTCCTCGGCGGGTGTGTTCTTTTGTCAACCAACGGTATGGATGGCTCGCGCCACCTTTCCCATCCCGCGTGTAGCATAATGTCACTTTCCCCCCACAAGTTTTCGGGAATCCGCCCAAGTGTCCGCGAACCAGACTTCCAGCGTCGACGAGCAAAGGTAAACAAATATCGTAGCGTTTGCGTAACGTGGGCACGTTGTTTATGTCGAGAGCGGTGGGCGTCTTGTAGTAATTCGAGAGGAGTTGGCGGGCATCGTTGTTACGTCATCGTTCCTTCGGTGCGCGCAATGGCCATCTTGCCCGTTATGGTGGTGGCCGGTGGAAGAGTTGTATTTAATCTAGATTGTTGAGTCTCTTCGTAAAGTTTCTGGGAAGAAACTGTTCGATCAAATTGACAAACACTACAATAAGGACTGGAGTGAGTTATTTGAGCGAGAACTGGAACGTGCCGAAAGAACCTCCCTGGTTCGGCATCATCTCTTAATTCTCTCATCCTCCGGGGTCCAAAAAGGGGGTGGGGCGTGTAGAGCGGGGGCGCATAATATCATCATCGAAGTCGGGGGCGGACGAAATTGATGCAAGCGCCCATTAGGGATCGTAAAAGTTCGGCGAGCCCAAATCCGCAACTTTCGACATTAGCACGTTTTCCTTACGTGCTTAATGGTTTTCACTTAGCGTGCTCGTGGCGGCGTTCGTCCTCTTCCCCTCCCCCCTTTCCTCTCTCTTTTTTTCTCCCATTGGGAAACGCGGGAGGGGACGGGAACGGAAGCCGCTTCGATCCGGCGGTTGGGGGTATCATAAGGACCGATCCAAAGGTCTGAAGGGTCTCAAAAAAATGTTTTCGACTTTGGGAAGCTACGATCGCAAATTGGGGGCATGGGAGGTCCGAGGGGATATCATTCCGGTCGAGGTCCCGAGACCGCAGTCGTGCACACTTGAGTAAGGGAAAAGGTGAAAGTGAAAATCTCCGGAGTTTAAAGATCTTTCCCCGCCTCTCTGCCGCATAACCGCTGCGGCATCCTCACTCGCAAGTTCACTCACTAATGCTCAGCAAACCGCAGATTTTATTCCTTGGTGGTCCTGGAGTAATTTTCGACTGTATGGTACTCCCATCCTCCCACCTACTTCCATTCGGATTTTCCGAGAAAAAAAGCACCTCAAAATGGGACTCGTCTCCCAATTCTTCACGATGTCGAGAGGTTCTTATTTTTCTCGCTCTCTTGACACCTCCCTGTGGGCCAAATGAGTTTTCTTTGTGGCGATCGCGAGTCTTACTTTTCTGCGGATGTATTGGTTAACGAGTTAGAATTGAAGAGGTGACACACATATATATTTATATTATTATTAGACTTTCGATTAAGGTTGCGTAAGGCGAGCTGACGAGGAGGGAGTGTGGCAGTGGGTGTTAGGTCACCAGTGTAAATAACGTATACATGGATATGCATATGCACATATAAAAAAACTAAAACACGCGTACACACACTTACGAAATGTATCAGTGGGTGTATTTGGCTAAATCATTAAGTTTTTTATTTTAAATAGAAAATGTTTGCGTTCGTATTTATTTCTTTAAAGTCTTAATTGGGGCGATGTTGCGGTTATTTAGACCCTTCTTTCACCTAACTCTAAAAAAAAACATTGAAGATAATTACAAACGCCAATGCTGTAGGTAGGAGAGACGTTACCTCGCCGCCACCGGGGCAGGCAAAGGGTGATGAGACGCGGATTATGTTGGAATAAAAGTGATTGAAATAATATTTCTAGAGGAAATGGATAGAGACAAGACAAAGAATTAATAGACTGATGGTGTAAGATAGATATGGTCGTCCCGGACCTGAAAGAGGAAATGGCCGTAGTGTCATCTCACACTTTCAGGCCTTAGTGACATGGCCAGCTACTGTTAGATGGAAAAAGTTATCCTAGACCAGACACATGACAACCCCACATGAGTTGGTCTAAAAATGCCGTTGAGAAGAAGACCCTTTGCACGAGTTGGAGTGGACCCACCTTGAGGCAAAGTGGATTCGCTCCGAATATAATTGAAGGGATAGTTCCACCAGGAAGACCAAGTGACAAATAATAAGGGATTTGCAGACGGAAGACCTAACAGGGCTTATAGGAGTTAGCTTTGGGAAGGGAAGAATGAAGGGTTCCAGTCAGCCAGTCTGTGATTTAATACTCCGAAAGATAAGGATTATGATACTTTTTACTTGTTGAATATCTCGGTATCGGATACCATGGTTACGATATCCCAGGATATGATATTTTCTCTCCAGAAAATCGTTAGCGTGAACAGGACGACTCAAACCAATATCTTTCCATTCTCGACCGACTGCACACCAACTTCAATTCAATTTTATGGCTAATTCAAGGAATGTGCCGTGTTTATTGCAGTTATTGCAGTTATAGAATACAGTACAAATTGTGTACATATTGAGGCTCTAATTTGTCAGTCAGCCATTTTTTTTACATACTGGCAAGTACATATTTTCAATGCCATTCAACCAAGTATTATTTTTTGAGGACAAAGTGACACCTTTTCAGAATCGATTCATGGATTTGAGAATGAAGCCTGAATTTTAAAAGTTACAAGTACGTGGAATCTCTAAGTAACATAATGGAAAGATCCCCATGAAGCCAGGGACTATCGTATCGCAACTGTGGCATTTGGGTGAGGGGCGTGTCATGTATATGGTTTTACCTCTCGTAATGCTTTCTTAGGTTTTAATGTGAGGATTAAAGAGGAGTACGTATTGCGTATTATTTCTAGTTGAATCACTTCACAAATTAAACTGTGCCTCTAGCATTGTAAAATCATTTGTTAGCATACATTTCATACGTTTCTTAGTTTTTCAGTTCAAAGCAGACATCAGGATGTCTTCTTGGAAGACAGTTATTCCAGTAGTGCACTCATTCAGTACACATTCTCAGTTGAATGTTTCGTTAAATTCATTGCCAAGTACTTTCCTCCGACATAAATGCGCTTTCAACTTCGTTAGAAGGAAAGTCTTCGTTTGATATTTATGGTCGCAGGATTAATTAGATCAGTCGTGGGGGACGGGTGAAAAAAGAGACGAAAATAGCCTGATTTAATTTAAGGGGGGCGCCTTAGTGGTTGAATTCTTTGTTACTACGCTACTTCGGCTAATTGGAACAGTAGCTTTTTTCAGCAACCTCAGTAGACTCGGCAGTTGTGGAAATATTACTTTCTTAGAGTGACTCATGAGTTTTCGTTCTTATCCTCTGACTTATTTTCCAGATGAGCAAATAGGAATGGTGCATCCCTTGGGAGTTTTTATGTTTTAGATCAATTAGGATGTATGGAAGCACTTAAAGTAATAATGAATAGAATAACAACTTGTCTGTTAACCACACTGCCGATTAGAGAGTGACAGCTATGTCGCATGCTTGCAAAACTTAATTGCTTATCGTATGGAAGTTGGTGAAAAATGGTCTTTGAAACTAATTGATTCTTGTTCCAACTTCTAAGGCAATAAAAATTGTTTGTTTTATTCAGTTTCTAATTGTTTTAACTCCTCATAATGGGGTGTACATAATTTGTTATTTTACCTCCCTACTTATTTAAATATCATACCTTTTCCCCCTCGAGTACAATGTTTAACGTCCCACTTCTTTATTCTAGAGTAGTTATAAAAATTTTTTGACCTGTTCAGTTACACGTTATCTATCATCAGGGTTGAATATAATTTGAAAATCCGTGTATTACGGGGTGATTGCCTTTATTAATGTTCTTTTTTCTTTTCTTCCAGGTAAACATGGGGAATGATGAAGGAATTAACGCTGTCGTTGATGCTGCCATTCTAGTATTTATGTAAGTTCACCGATGATTTTATGTCTTCAAATGAAAGTATTTCACGCGATTCGAGCGGTCATGATCACATGTGGGTGAGTTATTATTATTGGGATTATTAATCGTAAACGTAGGTTTTGGGGGTGTGCGAAAACTATTGCCTATTGTCATGAACTTGTGTACAAATCTCCACAGATGGACACCTTTCATTCAATGGAATTTCCTTCTTTAGCTGCTCTTCTTTTTCACTCCCCCTTGTGCTCTCCTGAGAGCTACTCTCCTCCTCCACATTCACCTACGTATACAGATCTTCATTATTTCTCAGGCTTGAACGTCCGACTACCTCTCAATATTTTCTCAACCGACTCTTTCTGCTTTCTTAGGGTTTCTCCCTCCAAAGTCCACTCTTCTCTCATCCCCGTATTCTAATTCTTTGTTTAACTTTTCTTCCTTCCAACGTATTTTTTCTCTCTCACATAATCACATATGTTAATCCTCATTCGTTCTATTTATTCTTGCGCAATTTTTTTCGTAGGTCCAAATTCCGATGTGGGCTGCGCCCCAGCCACAAAAAAAATGCATTAACCAAAAAATGAAGAATTGATGACGGTTTGTTCTTTGCCATTGTCAATACTGCTTTTATAATAGGTAGGAAAGTTTTCGGGGTGGGTCTGCGAAATCGTTCATAATGATAGGGAACGTTTAAAGAAGAGTTGCTAGATATGTGAATTTCGAAGGTTGGGAATCCCTAAAAACAAGAAGATAGCAGTGAAGAGTAATTGCTAATCTTTGAATTGAAAGGTACTGGAAGTTCCAGTTTACTTATAACATCGACCAATTTAATAGACTTCCGCACCATAATGTGCAGATAACTCGTAGTAAATGAAATAAACGGACTCCACGACTTAAGCATTTAAATACTCTTTCTTCCATCGATGAATCACAATTATTATTTGGTAGTCTTAAGTAGTAATTATAATTATTAGTAGTAATTATTATAGCAGTAATTAGTAGGTAGACCATTTAAGGTTGGTTTAGGATGAACAGAATCACCTTTTTAAGTTTCTTTGCCTCGCTTCGCCCAAAAGACAACCCAACTCTGCACTACAATAAAGTCTTCTTCAATTCCACATATGTTAAACATTCTTTCATTCCGTACAACATGTCTCTTATTTTCATCCCCCATATTTGGTTGCCTAACGTCCACCCCTATATCATAATTCTCAACATTACATCGCCTATCAAATTGCCCTTCGCCCAAATTTCCTATCTCCTAGAACTTCCCTCAAAAATCCTCCTTCCGCAACGTTTCCTAGTTCTTCGTCATTTTTAATCATTTCCATCCTTCTCCGCACCCACTTCTCAAAAGCATACGCCTGTCTTTTTGTTTTAGTGACCAAATGCTTAGGCCATCTTGGTGTAAATTACTTTCAAGATTGGTAAATAGTCCTACCTGCTCTGGTTTTTGCCCGACAATTTTAACGTTTGATTTTCCCTTCCTCCCTCTCGGAAACCTCAGAACCTTTGTTTTGTTTAAATTAATATTCATCCCATACCTATCTCTCTGATTTCATAATGCGGTCGGTAAATCCTTGTAACCGCTGGCTGACCAATTAAATTGCATGATCATCTGCAAACTCAACTAATTTTGACCCTGACCCGAACTCAACGACTTTCATTCTTATTTATTGTTCTTATCACGCCTCTATTACCATTTCCCCCACATATCCGTTGAAAAGCGAGGGTAATGTTGGAGACCCCTGCATTACCCACATCTGTAACACTGTGCATCGAACAATGGCAGATAACAAAATCGAAAGCTTTTACCGCAAAGATTTATCGGAAACCTAATTACGATCTGTCCTGCCGCTTCTTACCAAATGTTCCGCTGGTGGATCCCAGGGTCGGTGCAAGTTAACAACAAACTGTTCAAGTCTTCACTAACCTTTACATTCCACTTCTATTTTTAAATGCTTTTTTGACTGTGGCTGCCAATAGTGCTCGCCAAATAATTATTTGCTAATACTGTTTATTGGCCTGGTTCGCTACGTTCGACAAAATGGTTCGCTCTCGCAAAGTAGTGGTGGAATACTGATTTTATCCTGGACACCAAGCAACGGTAGGCATGGGATAATAGGGTGGATAATCAAGAAAATGCCAGGGAAATCCGCAATGACGTGTAAAATTGTGTGTGCACTTACGTGAGAAATGATGGCAATCGTACATGAAAATTCTCCGCTTCCATCATAATCCTTGTGCCTTATTTTTAAGTTTCATTATCTTCATTGACTTTTTTATATTTATTTTGACAAATTCGGTAGTGGGATGTTGAAGACTGTAAAGAGGGGAGAATGTTGGGCAAGCGAGGAAAGGGCAGGAACAGGATAGGGATGTTGGACGGGATGAATGGAGGAAGTGAGTACACAAGAGATGTAGAAGGGCTTGTTATGCAGTAGGATGTTAGGTTGTGTTGTGTTAGGAGAAACAACATATTTATTTGATAGCTGTGTCCACCCAAAACCTACCTTAACCGGTAGATTACCTGATAAAAATTGACAAATTATGTATTTATAAAAGGTTTTCCCTTTTATCAAATGCAATTCAATGGATGTTTCGTGGGTCTCTTCCGTGCCATGTGTACGCAGCTCATTCCAAGTGCACGGAACATTCTTTTCCCATCAAGCTTTAGGTAGAAGGTATTGTTTTGTGTTGGTATTGGTTTTCCTGAAATGGATTTAATAGAATGCGCTAGAGTATCTTTAGTTCTACAGTGACTGCAGTTACAACTTGCCGTAATGGTTCAAAATATTGTATTCAGGTCTATGAACATTAGATGCAACGTGACTAATCCATATGCCATTAAGTGCCAGATCTCTCTTTACTAATAAAAAAAAACCATAAACACAGTAATCAACCCGAAGGTCGGTTTAGTAGGTGATGGTAGAGCTCACCCATGTAGCAAGCCCGACGGCGTGTGAATATTCACACATCAGGGTAGGGGGGCCAGTTCCTTTCCCTGTGCCGGTGATGGTTTCCCAGGAAGATCTGGTACCCGAAATATCAACTAGCTTGGGTGGAGCTTCAGGTGCCCAGAGTGCCTTGCCCGGGAATCGAACATATGCGTTTAATTGCCTGATTTTCGAATTAAGTCATCCTTTATCTATGAATCATTATGTAGTTCTGGGTACTTCCCTTAAATTTCTTTTAGGGAAAATGGTGACAGGCTAAAATGAAACGGGTTAATTAGTGATTATCCAAAAATCATTCCGTGTAATCGTCTTTCCATTGATCGATTATGATTTTAGTGACATAAGTTATTCTGATGTCAATGGTATCATATCATATTTTTTTTAATTATCACTATTTTCGAAGCATAATCATTTCCTAATTGTGACTACGGAAATACATATTATACACACTACATATACACAGGGCGTAAGTAGTTACATTTACTAATCCCTTATCAAATAGTTCGCGCGTGTTTAATAAGTTTTCTTACATTTTTCGATTATGTCAGGACACGTTTTTTGGAAAGGCATGCTTATTAAATTTAAGTCATTATTGTTGTGATATTAATTAGTGATTTACAGGCAAGGCAGGGTGTCGTAGATGAGCATTTGTGGACTGATAACTGATGGATCGGAAGCCATTTGAAGGAATGGAGAGGTGGTTATCACAACGGCAAAATTAATCAAAAGTTAGTGCTTCTTGTTCATATTTATTTTCATTGCGCAATGTGGCCTTCAAAGCTGTGGCTATCATTGTATGGTGGGGAAAATAATGTACGCAGTTCCCCTTTGCTTCCAAGTGAAGTGTTTTTAAGGAGGATATAGAGGTTGTAAAAGAGCCATGTGAGGCTTTCTGACATGCGGGGGGTGTTGAGGAGAAGGAAAAAAGTTAAATATACGGTAAGGAAAACAAAGAAGTACTAGGCTTGACGGAGGAAGAAAGAGGATTTTGGGAGAAATCCTGAGGAAGAAGGCATGGTGGATGCAGAGCATTTTAATTAGCGATTGAATTCGAAGACAGTGATAGTGCGGAGAATGTTTGGCAAGCGAGTTAGGGAGAGGCGACGGTGCACATAGCCTGAGACAGTGTCCCATACAAGGTAGGGGGTACGGGTAAAAATGTTGGACGAAATAAATGGAGGTAGAATGTATTAGGACTAGTATAGGAGAGAGGGCCGTGGGATGGAATCCGAAGAAGTAAATGAAAAGTGGATTCAGTTCATGTTGATTGGCGATGAAATGTGGAAGACTTTGATAGAGATGGATGACGTTAGGGAAAATATAACGATTTCGGGGCGAATGTAATGCTGGTGAGTTTGGGGGAGGGAAAGAATAGGCATGTCGGGCGGAATGAGTGGAGTTAGGAAGTATGCGGAATTATTGAGCAGTTAAATTCGGTTCAGGTTTTTTGGTTGTGTCGTGTTACGTAATAGGTGGAAATGTAGTACTTACTATCCTGTGTCCGTTAAAAACCTGCCGTAAGCGGTAAACACACTTTACAATAATTGTAATAATAATAATTCACGAATACCAATGCAATGCCATCCCCTAGCGTCAACGACTCTTTTCGGGTTCTCTCTCTCTCCTGACAAGGAGTAGAATACTTTCCTCCCCCCCGGAAATCTCTTTCATTCGTTTCATTCGTGGCGGACACTTGGCCCATCGTATTTATTTAGCCAGCGGCGGTACAAATAGCCTCCGCCCGCGGCTTGAGTCCGGGTAACCGCAAGGCACTTCCCACGGCTCCACGTGGTTCCCCCAAGTGCTAGGAGCTCTGCCCTCTCCTGTCGGAAACGCCCACGTCTTTTCTGGAGGAGGCGAAAGACCCCTCTCTCTCCCCCCACCGGGTCAGTATCCGGGGTCGGAGGAAATGGACAAGGTTTTGGTTGGGGTGGAGGAGGAGAGGAAAATAAAATCTCTTCGCGGCCCCGTCGAAGGACAAATGAATCCGCATTGCGTGTCTATTTATAGAGGCACGCAAGCGGAGGATTATTTCCCCGCAGTTCGATCGAAACGACGGGCTAATAAAACGAGGCGTGTAATTCGTTCGTTTTCGTGTTCGCGCGCTGAAGATTACGGGGGAGGGAAAAGGGGGAGGCGTTTAAGGCATCGTGGTGGCATCTGAAAGAAAAAGGTAGAACCACGCCATCCCAAAGCTTGCTGTGTCCCCTCCTCTCTCTCTTTTCCCCTCTCCTCCCACGCTATTTTTATGTCTTGTTCGCCCTAACTCCTGCTCCATTTGTCGAGGCGTTGTTTGACTAGGGTTCAAGGGAAATAGGTGGTCGTCGGAGCAAAGTTTGCCGTCAAAAGGGCTGCGCAGTACTGCGGTGTGCAGGTTTAATCACATCACGTCACCAGTCCTCCAAAGTAGAGTACTATTTTAAACTTAAATGTACTGTTCCACTCGGAGAATTCTGAGTTCTCGAATTCTGTCTCTATACATGTATGGCATAAGACCACTTAACCTGGGTGAACCTGAAACTATGTTAATGACACTCGGGGTTGACGTTTTTTTCAATTTAAATTAGTTTCAAGTTTTGAAAATTATCTCTTTGCTATTATTTTATTACAGTAAATATGAAATATGTTCGCAGAATAAGATGACATCCAATCATTAAGATTGAGTTATTGTAATATTTAACATGAGATTAAAGCATATTTTGTGTCGTTAGGGTTTAGGAATACAGTAGTATGTAGTCCATTAATAGCTTACCCAAAATGACAATAGTATTGCTTGCAAGAGATAATAGCCATACACGGAGATTTTTCCATTTTCTTTCGTCACTTCCCCATCCTATTTGGTATTTTTTTTTAAATAAAGAAAGACACCGGACGCGTTCTCTCTTTTCTCCGCGTAATGGGAATGATGTCTTCGGGGAGTGTAATTTTTTTAAGGACGATATGTCATTAGTGTTTCTTTTTCCGCGCCTCAGTGGCGCGCGGGGCGTGAGTATCGCGTGAGACATAATTGTGCCTTTCGGGAACGCGCCGGAATTTCGCGCCCCGTCTGTCGTGTCATTCGATCGTCGGCGCGGGGTTTGGGGAAAGAGCTTGCGTCTCCGCCGCTTCCCTCCTTAATATTTATCTGCCACCCCTCCCCGCGGGTTTTGAGGTGTAAATAACCGAGGGAGTGTAAGAGAACTTGGAGGGGAATGGTGAGGGAGTGGCATAGGTGTGTATCCGAGTAATGACAGTTAAAAAAAAATAAAATAAAAACGAAAACACAACTGAATCCGAAACAACAATGGATACGGAGCGACAGGATCTTTTTCGATAAAACATCGTAGTAATTTGACTCGGCGCAATTTGGGGCGGTCGAGGGAGGGGGGGGAAAAGTTGATGGAAAATATGCGATCAAGGGTACCAATGCTGCATTTCATTCCGCGAATTTTTATTTATTTTTTGATTTTTCCCCTATTTTGGTAACTCTTCAAATCCCCCGTCGTGTTTTGGAAACGAGAGAGAGGCTTAGGGGAGGGTTGGGGGGAGTGCTGTTCGTTGTGACGACACATGGCACCATTTAGATATTTTTTCATTTCAACCAGGCCGATGTGTTTAATTCTAGGTAACTGATGTTTCGAATGTCGATAATTATCTTCGAATTATATCATGTCGATACGGCGATATGTAAAATTGTGGTCTGAAAAGTTTCCGACCTGACAAAAGATACATGACATTTTTTCTGAAATTTTCCGAGTCGGAAACTTTTCAGACCACCCACGTATATACGATGTACAAAATATGGGCTGTAGAGTATGGTTTTTATTTATTTATTAAAAGGTAATCTACAGGTTAAGGTAGGTTTTTGGATGGACACAACTATCAAATAAACATTTTGTGACTCCTAACAAAACAGAATCCAGCAACCTACTCTACATCAGGTCCCTCTTCATCTCTGTGTACATCTTTCCACCCTTCATCCCGTCCAACATCCCTATCCTGTTCCTGCCCTTTCCTCGCTTGCCCAACATTCTCCCCTCCATTACCTTCTTCAACATCCCACTGCCGCTCAATACGCCTTTCATCTATTTTTCCTGCCTCCATAGGATATCTCCCGACAAACCCCTCTCCTCACCCACCATCTCTAGTACTTCCTCATTTGTTTTCCTTTCGATCCATTTCACCTTCTCCATTCCTCTCCATACCCACATTTCAAAAGCCTCCAATCTACGTCTATCCTCCTACTTCAGTGATCACAGAGTATGGTTGACCTTTAGATATTTTCACGTCGTCCCGGGCGGTATTGCTAATTCTAAGCAATCGAGATGAGGGTCGATAACGTTAAATACGACTTAATAATCGTCGATGTGGCGAATATAGTCGGTAATAGCGATATTAACGATGTTGTTGAGTATTGCTAAATACATATTGTTTGTATTACTCGTTGTATTACGTCACAATTGCCATTTAGGTGAAATTATCCTGTTATCCTTTTTATATCGACGGCCGTTTCCCCTACTTCCATTGTGGATGGGAGGGGAGACTATGGAGGGAAAAAAAGAGCCAGGTTCGACCCGATTGCCCTCTCGTGTATTGCGATTATTAGTGTGGGTGTGCCTCTGTGTGCAGAACGCCAAAAAATCTCTCGTCCCTAGCTGGCTGGGCAGTGGGGGGATGGAGCAGGATTTCGGCGCGGTCCGCAGGGTTCGCCAAAAATTCTCGTGGCGTTGGACGGATTCCAAGGCTTTGTGGGAGGGAACGAGAGAGAGAGAGATATATATAGAGGGAAAAGGAATCTTTTCTCCATAAAACCCCCTCCCGGTCTCCCTCTCGGCAACCCTTACCCCGGCGTCTTTCCCGTGTACCCTCTCCATCCCTTTCCCTCCCGGCGCAAAAGGAGGTCGATGCCTACCTCCTTGCGTATGTTTTATTTTCACGGGTTTTGGAGAGGAGTGGATCATTTTATTTATTTATTTTCGTGTCTTATTGTTTTTTTGTGGGAATAAGGGTTCACCAACTTTCCTTTCTCCCCAAGGAGACGTGAGTGGGAATTCCCGTCCGTATACCTTTGGTCCATCGAATAACACTCCTTGGGATTTGTCTCCGTGTTGCGTCCCGGTCCTGCTGGACGAGATGTTTTATCTTGCGGCGGTTCGTCGGGCTCGAGGTGAAGAATGACCGGGGGGAATGCCTGTTAGGAAGAGGAAGTATGCTCTGAGATTGATCTCGGAGATAATCGAAAATGTGATGGGAGAATGCTTTACACAATTGGTCGATTGAAAAGATGTTTAAGTCGTCTTCGAATTATTCGAGCGTCATGTACTCTTTATGCTTTCACGAATTAATCACCTCTGAATTTCGGGCAAATGAATACTTTCCCGAGCGAATGCGTATCATTGTTATTCCGTAAAATTCACTTAAATCCCCATATAATTGCGCTTATTGGGCCCCATACAATGTTAGTTATTTTAAGTGAACACGATATACGTACGTACTATGGGGTGCTCTCGAGGTTCCCTTATGATACAACACCATGTAATCCAATGGGAAAGGATGGTCACTTTTACGAATGCCTAAAAATTGTCTGCTCTCTTTCTTCGTCATCGGTCAATGCTTTCCGTAAACTTTTTTCTTGTGACTTCCTTATCTTTTGGTAATCATTTTGATGTTTGCGCACACCATTCTGTTCTTGTCTATTATTTTCTGTTATTATAATTTCGTGTACGTTTTTTATAGAATGAACCGGAATTTTAATGTTTTTATTTTATTTTTGTGTAATGATGAGCTCATGCTAGCCCGGATGTTTTCCTCTATTCATCATGTTTTTTTATTAGATGATCGTAAGCTCAATTTTTAAAATTTTTTTTCAATTATGTTATTTTCTTAGTAGCAGTAGTATGGTTAAAAAATGGTTTTTGCATTGATCTGATATTTACGGTGGTTGCATGTATCTATGGATGAACCTATCCTTGCACGAGATTACTTTATGTTTGACGACTCGGATTCAGTGGCTTTCTGTTACCTAAATAGTTAGGGAGAAATGAATTGGATAAAAAGTGTTCATGCGTGGGTAGGGCAGATAAAATCTAGGCCTAGTCGCCAACTATTTTGGGGATTGAAGTCTGTTTTATTTTCGAAATCGCGTGATTTTATTTAGGACTTACAAGAACCTTATTACTTAAAAAAAAAGAAATTCAGTGTTCGAGTCTTATCTCTCTTATTTCATCCTCGTTGAATTATCTGATGTGTTATCTAGTCAGTGGGCGTGATGCCATCGGTTTCATAAGATTACCGGTACAGCTATTACTTCATTTTCTCCGGCAGATCGTCTTATAACGTCTTCATTTGATTCCTCAATTAACGGTGTACAGTGGATCCCAAATGACTGTCATGTGTACCAAGTATGAACTAACCGGCGAAATGACCCCTTCCCTTAAAGTTTTCGTTAATCATTATTTACGTATTATTACGTGCGAAAAAATTAATTGAACCGTATAGTGTTAGGCTCGATTGCATAATTGAATCGAGTTCAGCGTAGATGAGCTAGATTTGCAAAACGTTTGCATGATAAACTTTCTAGCGTATCCAAAATATTAGAGCAGCTCGGCTGGGAATCACTCAAGGAGGATAGGTTAAATTAGCGAACACATTTCTTGCATAAATTGGAAGGAGGTCTCTTTAGCAGTGATTCTGAAAATGTATAATTACTCGTACCCCCAACGTACTACGGTAGGAGATATGATGTTATTAAAATTATAGAGATTAAGTGTAGCACAGATTTAGGATTTCATTTTTTTCACGTTCTATAGGGGATCATAACAGCATTGTTCGACCGCGGTAGGGTCATATTCGGGTCAAAATTATTCTGGTGTGTATTCACCCCCTGCCACATACCCTAGCGGTGGCTTGCAAGGTACTACAATGTCTAAAAAAATAACTTTGTGGGAACTTGCCGGTTGGATTAAAATGGTATTAAAATTTGTGATTTCCACTATATTATTTTTATTCACGAAACCCGTGTTTCGACATTTTGTGTCACACAGTTTCGGAACCAAGTCGTGTGAATAAAAATCGTATAGTGGAAATCATGTGTGTATAATATCATTTCTCTCCAACATTTATTCATTAAAACAAGAAGTTCCCATCGCCATAATATCAGGAGCTACCATTTTCGTACAGAGCATGCGAATATTTATTCTTTTCATCTTCTCAACCACCGGAGCGCAGTCAGGCATGAATCTTCATGAATGCTTACACATTTTTGTTTTCGTTTTTCGTGACATTTTAATTTTAAACGCCATCAACCTCGTTAAGAATTTCACGCGAAGGAGTGTACGGCTTGACACGATGCCACGAGTCATCGGAGCAAGATGGAGAGCAGACTTGTGGAAGTCTAGAAGTTAACTCGGTTATGTTAAATGTAATTTATTTTTCACTGAATGGAAAGTTAATGGCCAGTGAAATCGGTGTCGGTAAAGTTAAATTAAAATTAACTAAAAAGGCTAATGTTCAAGGTGATTTAGCAAATATACGAGGTGTGTTCAAAAATTAACGGCAATTTTTTTATTTCGCGGTCTTGAAGAGTCCGACTGTCAAACTTTTTTTATTATGTTGATATACATGCCCCTGAAGTATGATAAAACTTTCAGCTGTTTTCATTGTGGACTTTGTCTGTGACAGCCACTAAGGCTAGACGTGTTATATGAGCTCACAGAATTTTTATCAAATTTTGCGTAAAAAATGAAAAAAAGTGTAACAAAGTGTGTGAAATGTTAACAAAGGCCTATGGTGAGTCTGCTACGAGTAAATCAAGAGTTAACGAGTGGTATAAGCGTTTTCAAGAAGGCCGTAAAGACCTTGAAGATGACGAACGCTCTGGACGCCCCAGCACATCAACAATCGATGAAAACGTGGAAAAAGTGAAAGAAATGGTTATGAACGATCGCCGAATCACAAGTAGAGAGGTCGCTAATGATGTTGCCATATCGATTGGATCATGTCATGACATTTGTTCCAATTTTTTGGGTATGAAATGCGTGGTAGCAAAGTTCGTTCCAAAATGGCTTTTGCACCACGATAATGCACCAGCTCACCCTTGATTGCTTGTTCGTGAATTTTTGGCCAAAAACAATACTGTAACGATGGCCCAGCCTCCATATTCGCCAGATGTGTCACCGTGTGACTTTTTCCTATTTTCAAAAATTAAGAGAACCTTGAAGGGCCGTCGTTTTGCAGCCGTAGATGACATTAAAAGCGCATCGCTGAAAGAAATAGTCATTCTCAAAGATCGAGTTTTAGAAGTGTTCCGAGGATTGGAATAAGCGCTGGCACAAGTGCATTATCTCCAATGGGGACTACTTTGAAGGTGACAACATCAATGTATAAGAATGAATAAATATTATTGTCCGAAAAATTAAAATTCCCGTTAATATTTGAACACACCTCGTATGTTCCCCCTCGGCCAACACGTAACTTGAGTCTGATGCAGATTCCAAATTTCTGATGATTTTATGCTAAGACGTTATGCTGATGATGTTATGCTAAGATGCTATGTTATGTTATGCCAAGACCTGATGATGTTATGCTATAACGAAACCTGGGTTGTAAAAATTAAAAAGGTTATGTGGAAAAGTAAAGTGGTTTGATTATTAAAAGTCAGTATGAAGATTTTCCACCAAGTTACGCCAGAAACTGTTTTATTTATATATATATATATATATATATATATATATATATATATATATAGTTTTACTCCCACGAAAACTTGTGAAAAAGGGTTGTCCATTACTCGTAGTGAAGCTGCCTGAAAAGCTGTAAATGAGTCGGCTCTTTGTTTAAGTCCTCTCTCACTGTCTCCTTTTGCCTCGCATTGGTTCGAAACTACATTTGAAATTACAAACAATTAAAAGTAAATGCAAATACAATCTACCTTGTACTCTTTGTGCAGGACACTCGAAGTCTGATCGAACGTGGGATAAAACGGACATGTTTGAAATCACGTTACGTTCGAGGAATTAGATGATATCAAAGGTGATTATGTGAGTTCCCGACATCCTTCTCCCGTATTTACGTAATAGAGGTTGATCTCTGTGTAATTTTCCTTTTCCCTTCGGTCAAGTTCCACTCCTGGTCGTATATCCCAATGTGCGACGGAATATAACGTCACGGAACGGCGATTAATTTCCATGCTTAAAAAGTCAAAAGATTCAAATCTTTTATAAGGAGTTGATACTCTTATCCAAGCGACCGGGTTTTTGTCCCTTTCCGTCTCTTTTTTGTAATCCGTGGAAAGGGAACGTCTTGACGAGGTCGTTTTTAGTTTGCGCAAGGACGCGCGCACGCTGCACGCGTGGTGCCGTTGAAGAGTTGTATCGCGTGACAAGGTTGTCGGCACTCCTCCTTCTATCAGAACTGCAGCTTATCTCTGTGTACTCTAATGGAGTTCCGTGAGATGGCGAAAAATTCATGATATTGTGCGGTGTCTTATATTTCCTAGAGTGTGACGTGTTTGCAGATGTCCCGTTTGTGCAATCGGGCTCAGTATTTTCTTCGGAGCCTGTAGGCTTGACTAGCAGCGTTGAGCAACGGTACTAGTTAGTCTTGGAGTCGGATATTGGAAGAAAATGGCTGCATTGCTCCTTCAAAATCTCTTCGAAAAAATGGAAAAGCGTTCCAAACTCTGCAGATAGTGGGCTGAACTTCGTTATAACAGGTTTTCCATGATTCAACCGCCACAAGGTGGTTATTGAAAATTAGGCTGGTAGTTATTTTTAGGGAGTTAACAAAAATGCGATTGTCTCCTAAACATCTGACCACTTTCGCACGTGAACCCTTCCTCGGCAACTGCATTCCGGGTGTGGCGATTCAATCTCCACATCAACATGAGTTAACACGCGGCCATTTCCATTCGTAGAGATTTTCGGAGTGGACTGGCCAAAGGATCTCTGGAATGTTTCCTTGGTATTCGATATTTAGATATTTATTCGAATAGCCGAATGCGTACCTAGGTTCCTTTATGTCCTAAGTGATCCCAATAATTTTCTTAAAGTACTCGGGCATTCATTATAAATAAGAGTCATAGATCAATATTTATTTTTTTAAGAACACAATGCATACATCCCGTAGATTGGAGGCTTTTGAAATGTGGGTGTGGAGAAGAATGGAGAAGGTGAAATAGACAGAAAGGAAAACAAATGAGGAAGTACTGGAGTTGGTGGGTGAGGAGAGGGGTTTGTTGAGAGAAATCCTATGGAGGCAGGAAAAATGGATGAAAGGCGTATTGAGCGGTAGTGGAATGTAAAAGAGGGTAATAGAGGGGAGAATGTCGGGCAAGCGGGGTAACGGCAGGAACAGGATAGGGATGTTGGACGGGATGAAGGGAGGAAAGAAGTACACGGAGATGAAGAGGGACCTGATGTAGATTAGTTTGCTTGGTGGGGAGTCACAAAATATTTATTTGATAGTTGTGCCCATCCGAAAACCTACCTTAACCGGTAAATTACCTAATAATAATGCATACATCCACTGTTCTGTATTATCGTACAACTGAAACGGGGTACCTGATGATGACGCCTAAGCGTTGAAACTAGTTGTACGATAATAAGGAACAGTGAATGTGTACATTGTGTTCTTAATAAAATAAATATTGAACATGAGCTTCCTAAAAGTTGAGCTTAAAACAATGGAAAGCAAGAGTCATAGATGTCTGGACCGTACAGTGCATGGTGGTCAGTTTACCTTCCTCTGAGTTAGAAGCGTTTTTGAGTACTTGAGCGGGTGTTGTAGCTTTCAAGAATAGAGAGTAATCATTAACTTCATCCAATGTGGCATAAAAACCATTGAAATTCAATGTCAATCGAGAAAAGCATGAACTTTTGGTGTTTTGAATGTTAAAAATGCGCGTTTGTGGGTGTTAGACTGTGCAAAGTAGACCGAACGTCATGTGACCAAGAAGACTCGGCGGCCATGAAATCATTCCGTCGTCTTTGTGATTAAAATGTACATTCTCAGGGAGATTTATGTTGAGAAGTAACGGAAGTTTTAACTTTCTGTTGTGTTTTTTTTCAGGAAAAAATTACATGGTCTTAGAACTCGTTGGCACCTCGTATATTTAAAAGATTTCCATATGTAATATCTTCAGAAACATTTCCATGACCGCTCTTAATGTTTTGCGGAAGCACCTCGTAACGACCTGAAGTACGTGTGAGGAGGAGTTTTTAAACTACTAAACCCAGCTGTTGTTTTGAATTTTACTGTTTACCTTGTACTGTTAGTATCAGTCTACCCATATCAATAGCAGATTTTTTTTAAATACGTAGATGCCCACTTAAAAGGCGTAATTTGCGGAAGAACAACGCACCTTCATCTCTTTCGTGCGTAGTTTGTTACGCAACACTTGTTTGAAAATTTATTCGTGGAATTTCAATTCTTTTGTCATGATGAAAGTGCCAGGTGATATTTTGATTTAAAACACCAATGTTCCCCGGTTTTAGCTCCCAAGTCCTCGGTCGGGTGCTTCTTTTATACCTTGAAATTTACGACGCTAGTTAATCTTATCCTTTGACAAACGCGAAACTCCTTGGGTCGCGGATGTATTCCGCTGTTCTGGTTGTAGTGAGGCACCCACGTAATAATATTCTCTTGTCTTTTGAGTCTGCGTAAAATTTTCCGACAAGTTGTGTGCGCTCCCGTCGTTAGGCCTTCTTCCCTCCTCTTGACTGGCTGACTGCAATTACGCGTACTCTTTCAGCGATTACCTCGGTGCCTGGAAGTGGTTTTGCTCCCTTAGAATAAGAAGAGCCTCCGTTCCTTTTGATCGCGGCGTACCGTAATCCCCTCTGGGATGGATGGTGGCCTTTGGGGTTCCTTCAAGGGGATGTGTGTACCCTTTAGGGGCACCCTTCGCGTGAGTCTGTTTGGCATGTCTTCGTGGGACCGTTGTTTCGAAGATAAAATATCCCCCACCCGAGAGAGGAAGGAGAAAGAAAGGGTTCGGAGGGGAACGGTTCCGCTCGCTTCGCGAGCGCTTTCTGGTGGGGGAAGGGGGAAACGCACTCCGCGGCGGTGTCGCGTGAATTCGCGTCATGCGAGAAACTTAAATCGTTCGTCAGTGGTTTATTTTCTTTTTTTTTCGTTTTTGCACTTTTCTCTTCATCACGGCGCAGGCGCTAGGGCTTCGTTAGTGAGATCCCGGGAACGGTTTAATGCTTTCGCTTTGGGATTTCCGGCCGTTCTTGTTGTGGAAGCGCCTTTTTTCTCCGGATCCCTCTGTTAAACGATGCCCTCAAGTGTGTCGTATTCTGTTTTTGGTGAAATGCGGATTTTACCAGTTTAGGTGGAATGTGACGGTGAGCTACCTTAGTCCTTCGCGCGTCCTAACAGAATCCGGGGCACTTTTACTCTAGTACGCGTGAAGGACTGGATTCCGTCTCGGTTATTTCAATTGCAGCTGTGCAATCTAAATTCGACGTGCTTAAAGGTGTATCGAAATAGTATGCTTAAAAATATAAGTATAATAAAATGATGGAAGAGGGAAAGCGGTTGGGGAAATGGAATGTGGAAGCATTAATCTGGACAAAAAGAAAGGAGTACCAGAATGATGTAGAGAAAATCATGAGTGAGCACAGGAAGACGGGTACTGAAGAAGAGAAATGGGAACATTGCGAAAAAAGGGTTCTCGAAAGCTGTAAACGAAACTTAAGGAATAGTTAGTAGGAGAAAGGACTAGGGAACTATGGATTACAGACAAGATGGCTGGGAAAATAGACGAGAGAAGAAATTAGAACAAGGTAAACATAGAGTTGGTTAGAAGACAGAATAAAGGGATAAAGAATACAATGAAGCGGTAAACGTACCGAGAGGAAGAAGCGTGGAGTAAGACGCAGGGCGAGGATATGGAATTTTTTCAAAGGAAGGTGCGCTCGAGGAAGATGAAAGGACTTTCGGGAATTAACAAGGGAAACTCGTGCAAACAGTCAAAGATAAGTCAGGAAAGATATTAGTTGAATATAATTCGTTGTCTCGTGCGTGACTTCATGGAATCGACTTGACATAATGAAAAGAGAAACTTTGTAATTTCACATAGATTTATTAGACGGACGACCTAGGTTTCGACGTGGCACGTCATCATCAGGTAAATTTTACAAATAAGACAGAGAATATATCCCCAAATTTTGTGTGACTATATATAGTATTCTCTGTCTTCTTTTCAAAATGTACCTGATGATGACCATCCACGTCGAAACCTAGGTCGTCCGTCTAATAAATCTATGTAGAATTACAAAGTTTCTCTTTTCATTATATTAGTTGAACCAGAAAAGATCCAAGTGAGGTGGGAGTATTATGTAGAAGAACTGTGTGGGGAAAGACATAGGCAGTGAGAGAGAATGTGAATTAGATGAGGATAGCTTACCTCCAGGCATACTAGATGGCAAGATAGAAAGAGAATTTAGGCAGTTAAATAAAAGAATGCCGTTAGGGGTAGAAAACATTCCGGCGGAACTTCGGATAGGAAAGCTAGGGAGGAAGAGTGTTTTTACGTGTCGCTGGCTGCTCAGGTGACAGTGAGGAATGGTGAGTCGGGAAGGGCAGTGTGAAAGAAGAGAGGTGTTCATTACCACCCGTGCTTTTTAACTTATGTGGAGGGATAACTGGATATAGGGATGAAAGGAGGCGGGGAACTCCTTAAATCAGTTTGGTTTTCAGGTATTCAAGCTTTTAGTTACCCAGTCAGCCAAGAGGTCATACACATTTCCGAGGTCATTGGAAAGCCAGTGTGATAGATATTGGATGAGAATCAATGTAAAAATAACAATTATTATGAGAATTTTGAGAAGACGCAGACTAAGTTAAGCATCATGAGGATATACTTGTAAATTTGAGGGAAAAAACTAGGCTGATGGAACAGATTACCGCTCTTATAAGTGCTTTGGTTAAGATAGTAAAATTAATTGGGACATTAAGATAATCCCTTTAGGCAAGGAGGCACATACAAAGAGGAGGGAATTGGCAACGGGAACGTTCAGTAAGGATGTGCGAAAAGTTTGGTGAACACTTTGGTATGGGTCGAAGTTACTTTTTTATCTCGTATGCCTAGGAAATAATTAGCTTTTATTCACCCTGTAAGTTTTGCCAGATCACGTTTAATGAATTGCGTTATTTGACGAATAAATAAATGTAGACTGTTTAGGAAAACGGCTGGAATC